>WURT03063613.1:0-11009 GCA_009936505.3 Holothuria glaberrima | reverse complement strand
CGATACTTTTCCAACGTCTTCGGTCTATGGTTAGGACACCCGCATCTACATCATGGGCGGAGCAGTCCGTATAATGCGGCCAGTCTAGGTGTAGGCAGCCTAGACTTAGAAATGGTACATCTGGCCCTGTAAATTAATAAAATGACAGTGAAAGTGCAGGCCATTGCTTACACAATTTAGCACTACAATTTACTCTGTTGGCAATATATTTGACAAACAGGTTCTCGTTAAATTAGTAAAATAATAAAACAGTACTTACAGGTACCAGGAGGGAGATAATATACCACACTATCCTGGTGAGAAAAGTTACAGTACAATATTGACTACTGAAAACAATATATGTTTGAAATTAGCTTGGCGTGAGCACGTCCTTGCTGACCAGTACTTAGTTTGCCCATCTCCAAAATCCTCCAGTGTTGGCATTTACAATTCAAAATTTTCAGTTTCCCTCACCAGGATGCGTGCTTCCTCGTTGCAGGTGTTCAGCAACTGCCCAACACACCCTGCAACTCTTCCCAGGCACCTATGGAGATTATGTAATCAGAAGTGTTAGGAATTCAACAGCTGTAGAACACAAAATGAATATTCATGAGGAATGTCATCTAGTATAACTTTTACTGTGACAGCTACCCTTAGAGTACATTCTATTGCCAGTATTGTTGCAAACAACAAACATAATACTATTTCTTACTACAGATCACTCTCTGTAGTTGCACAAGGTGCATTTATGCAGTTGAAGGGATTTAAAATTGGGTGCTGTTAAATGTGGCACTGTGTTAGTGGCGTCCCACCAGTAGAAGGCACATAGTATACCATGAAAAGTTTTGCAAAGATGTCTCCCATATTGCCCAAAGTGGCACTTTCTGGTCCTTTTTAGTTGTATTTGGATATACTAGTTTTTAGATGCCATGGTATAAAATTTCCTACTTTCATAAAAAGACAAAATTTTTGTATTTTTTTTTTTGGGGGGGGGCACTAGAAAATATTGGGGGGGGGCTTAAGACGAAAGCCCTCCCCTTAGAACTGCACCTGATTTGTACTTTCATACCATAGATTACATTCCATAGATAGAACTACTGTATTGCATACCACAGATTACATACTGTGGTTAGAAGTATTACATGTTGTACCAAGTTATATCTCATAATCTGTACAACAGTTTATTTCATGCCTCTAAAGATACTCTATAGCCAGGACCATTACATACAACAGAATGTATGAATAGTTGGTTCTATTACATGCTGTAGACTACTAGCTGAACTTAAAGAGTATTACATGTGGCCCGTAGTTATACCTCATAGTACTGTCTAACAGTTTATTACATACTGTACCTCTAAAGTACACATTATAGTCTGGACCATATTACATACATTAGATGCTATGTAATAGTAAGTGCCATTATGTACTAAAGACTACATGCTGTAGATTAAATACCTACTGCAGATTTCGTGTTTATGCAGTATTATTGCATAACAAATATTTAAATGTTATCATGCTATTTCATACTACGGAGAAAATGCTAAAGTAAAAGTCAGCACCAGTGTTTCCACCATAATGTGATTATGATGCACTGGTGTTGAGAGAGAAAAGGAAACTGGAAAATCGGTTTTTCTCCTTAAATTGGTATCCTACAGAAATGAATATGTGAATGACCAAAATAATATATAAACGTAAAATATCCATCAACAGGGGGAAGTGATTCTAAAGCTTTACCTCAAGGGATGCAAAATGCCTCCCATATGGCACCAGATTACATGTAACACCTCAGGATTTTCAAGTGTTAATGGAGCCCAGAACTTGTGATATAAGGGATATAAGCTGGTGCATTTGCACTCATGCCCTAATGTATGCAAACATGTTCTACATCATGTAAATGAGTGAAGTTTTCTGTTAATTAGCATTTTGATTCCATCTGTGATTTTGTAGAGGAAACACTGTTAAGCACTATTTCATGCATCACATGACATGCTATAGTTTGGAACCGTTACATTTCTTTGTAATCCTTTTTTTTCAGGTCAGTGAAAGCCCTAAGATGCAACAACTTAGCAGAGGACTTCTTTTAGAAATATTAAATGGTCTGGCATCCCACATGAAGAACTTGAAGCTGAATCTAAACCAGGAACCATCTCCACATGATAAAGCTAACCTCTGGAATAGTCTACACTTTGAGAAAGAATGGATGGTTGGTAATGTTTAGTGTGAACACGTAAACAACTCACACAGTTATGATGGGGTGTCTTGTTTCCCCCTTTGGAATGACTAGAGGCTTTTACAATCAGGTTTTATGCCAATTGTAAGTGGTAGTTTAAAATAAAACATTTCAAAGCTGTTTCTTTGGAGATACTGTTTGATACTTGCAAAGGTTTGTCCAACCAGAAGTTCTATGTTTGAAAAATTATCACCAAATATTTGGATATTCTAAATTCTCAAGATGAATTTGTATCGTGGCAAGCCCAGACAATGTTCACCTTACATTGAAATGTCTTCAAATATTGCAGACATTGAAAATTTGTGAGCTTTTGTGCTGGTGCAAGTTAAAGAGGCTTATTGAGTTGGTTAACAAAATTCACATGTGTTGAGATTTACTCACATCCTGATGGTAAATGGTCAAACTAAGAGATTGTGCAAGTTAAACACACAGCTGAAATGGCAATGATAATATAATTAACAATTAAAATCATTTATTGCAAATTTGTGACACTTTTTACTTATAGGTATGAGGATATGCAACCCCTGTCCACAAAAACTACAATTTCTCACATTTTTTCTGTCACTATAAGAAGTAATACATGAGGAGTAATGCTTATTAGAAATATTGCCATGATATGATTTCCTTCCAACTTGTCACAGAATAACCAAGATAAACTCAATGAGCCCTTTTAAATTTTCTGATTCATCACAATCTTTCAAGGACAGGTTTGCAATGGAAGAGACCAGTTGGACTCCAGCTATCATTTTGTAAGGAGTCTGCAATTTGTTCATTGTGATGGCACTACTGAAACATATCAGTCTGTCAAAGAACTTTAAATTGAATAGAAATTTGGGTTCAACCTATAACTTAAAGTGGGCATGACACAGCCAAAATAACTTTTGTGTATTGCAAGATTGGATACAGTATTTTGTTAATATCATCTCACACACAGTTAAAACAGGTACAATTTGGCATAAATGAAATCTGAAGGAAAACGTTCAAAAGTCAGTTCCGAAAAATGCCACAACAGGTCACCTAATTTTTATGACGCAATTGGCAGCACAAACACTGTGCTATTTAAGGACGCACATCTAGATGTGGAACTAATGTAAAACTCAGTAAAGTTATCATATCTTAGCAACTTCATGAAAAGGATTACATCACAATACCTTCCCAACATACAGCGTGCAAAGCGTGGAACATGTTGTGGGCTTCGAAACATATCATTGGCCAATATGTTCGTGTGCATATGCGCATGTGTTTTCACTTCCCTGCATTTAATAAACAGCTCTGTTTTTGCGCAAAATGGATGTGGTCCGGGCGCGCTGTACAGAACGGCTATGAGCATGTATGGACAGTCCATTGCAAACGCACCTTTACTCTGTGGGCTCTTCAGTGACGGTGCAGTTGCGAATGCTAAGCAGCCACCGGGCAACGACGTATAATTCACAATGTGGTCACTGATCACGCGAGCTGCTGTAGTAACGTAGCACAGGTGTTTGCAATGATGTACTCACTAAGCATGAGCATGCACATGATTCGATGAGTAGAATGATGGGTGAGCTGCCTGGTATAGTGTTACTAACCATGCCTCCAATGATATAACAATCTTGAGACACGCTCACATACGTTTTTTCGCTTTCGGATTTCAGATGGGCTGAATATGGCCTGTAATTGGGAATTCACAAGGTCATATTCCTGTGTGTATGAATGTAGTTTGGTCGGGAAAACATTCGCTTTATTTTGAGCTGTGCCCAAAGAATATTTACTGAGAAACTTACATTGGTCGTGTCATACCCACTTTAAGGAAAATATATTGTTACAATAATTCCATTAATAGCTACTGAGCTATGAACATCTGACCATTTTCATTTACCTAGTGTGGTATGTAAAATCTTTGCATCCAGCTTTAATCTTCTGTTTTTGAACATTTGAACATTTTATGATTTGACATAATTGCAAGCTTTTTATGTGAATAGAATGTGCAATGCTATGCAAGTGAATTAATTTTTGACTACTGCTAGCAGGGTTGGTGGAATTTATTTTTTTTAATTTTTAAAAAAAAATCATGATTTTAATCAGTGATTTAAATAAAACAAATCGATTTAAATCAAATTGATCAATTTAAGTCAAATAAATCGATTGAAATCTTGACCTTTTTTCAATTAAAATCTTGATTTTAATCATGATTTTATGATTTGAATCATGATTTTAAGTGGCTTGATTTAAATCAACCAACCCACGCTAGAATTTTGGCAAACTTATTTCTGTGAAGTGACAAAATTGCCTGGTTCACATTGCAAATTGCAACCCAAGAGACACTGTTGGGAATCACACTGTTGTGATCGACATAAGTTGTGAATGAAAGTTCTCCCAAACTTTGCCTACAGGTGTATATTTTGTTCGTTTTAAATACGGATTTTATTGTCTACAAACTATTGCTTTTCGATTTTGGCACGCTCTTTTGTTAATCACCAGTTGATTACCAATCATTGTTTTTCAACTCTCGCATGTCATTTTATCTCTTGTCTATCAATCAGTATTGATTTATGGGACCATGATATATGCAAGTACTGTAAAGCTAATATTAACTTCTGATATAAATGCATACTCTGAAGAATGCAAGTCAAACAGAGTGACAGAGCAGTTTTATAGTCACAAATGTTTCTTCATCTCCTTTCAAAATCTCTTAACAAAGAGTCATTGGTCTATTTCATATGTAATATTCTGTAATGATGGTTGTGTATGTTGTAATGATTACAGGCCTCCCAGAGTGGCATAAAATATAGAAAGGCATAAAATATGGATTAAAATAAATGAATGAAAAAAATTAAAATGGAATAAAATGAGGAAAAAATATAAGTGTGATATCACATGTTGGTGGAGGAACATGTGTGTTGACTGAAATTGTTTTACATGACTTACAGTAATAAGCCATGTCTGTATGTGCTTATATACATAGTAGATGCATGTTGTCATATTTGGTCAAATGTGTGTAAGCTTGTACCTTACATTCGTAAGGTATATGTGGACACTTTGTGGTTGCAGGTCTTATTAATAGCTTCACAAAGTCATACAATAAGAATTTCAAGTAAGTCGTCAAACCTTATAGAGGGATTTCATGTGAAGTCACTCGATTGGGATTACCCAGCACTGAAGCTACTATTAACTACTTATATAAATAATGCATACTCTGAGTTAGTTAGTTGGATGAGATTTTATGGGTCAGTTTCTAACCAGTTCATGCATGAACTCTTAGAAAGCAAGGCAAACAGAATGACAAAGCAGTTTTAAAGTCACAAACGTTTCTACATCTCCTTTAAAAATCTCTTAACAAAGGTTTATTTCATCTATTTTCACCATAACATTCTGTAATGATGGCTCTGTGTTATAATGATTTAAATGTCTTCTGGATGATTTTGTTGTCACATACTAGGTTTATCTGGTGTCGTATTATCAACTGATTTTTAAGTGAACAATGACTTGAATTGAAGGTGATCATGATAGCTATTAATGTCTATTGCAAACCAAATAGCTGAAATTAAAACTGTTAATCATTGCCTACCTCCCATGTAATTTACTTTCACATACTATCCATGTGACTTTTATTACTGTACTCTCACATAACATTTCTTGCCTTGATCATCAGTTTGCACAAACCATCCGTGACAGCTTACTTGTAAAACTAGCAGCCTGATAAGAAATCTTTCTCTTTTCAAACGAAATTAGATATTATATTGTCTTAAATGGATATTTAACCTCTCATTCTGCAAAACATATTTAACAAGAGAGTACCTGTTTTGAACACCTTGACTAACTGTGCCTCAAACAAGTTGGTCAGCTTTGTTGACTAAATTCTTGAGCATGTTTCAGATGGGACATTAAATGACCAAAAATGATTCAGAGATGTGTATTAGTGGCTGATGTATGGTGGAATATATTGCCCCCCTCCCCCCCCCCAAAAAAAATCTGCGAATGTTTTTTGAAACAAATGTAGGTAGGTAGATACTATGTAGTCCTCCTTGCATCAGTCTTAAAGGAAGGGTCCAAAAAATTTATTTTTCAAATGTGGAAAAGGCATTAAATCGAAGCATTATGGTAAAATTTCCATTCAGTTTTGAAGTATTGTTCTTGAGATAACAGCAAATGAAGTAATTACCTGAAGTAAGCTTGAAACAAGCAGGGGTTATATCATCTACTTACATTGCAAAAGCAATGTTTTGTTGTTTTGTTTTTCAGTCTGTTGTTTTGACGTTGAAGTTGATAGGGAGCTTCCTGTGGGGAAGTTGGGAGTTTGTAATATTCCCATGCCATTGTATGTTCACATGACCATAACATGAGAATATGGAAGAGATAATTGGTTGTCAAGTTTAAAAAAAAACAAAAGAGAGCTCATTAATGTTAGGTTATTGTGACATGTGCTAGCTTAAAGTTCCTTTGGGGATGATGAAAATGTGGCAACTTCATCTGATATCTCCAGAATCACACATTTGCTTTCATTGCAAACTTTGCTTAAGTGCCAAGAGTAAGACCCTTTAACATACCAAAACTTGGTTCGAGTCTAAGTCCTTCTTTTATTACTACCCCTTTGGTGAAAGTCTTGCCTTTTTTGAAATATCCCACTCAGCCTTAGCTAGCAGTAAGTTTGACTTTCAGAAAGAGAGATCTAGTTAGACGGATGTCCTTGCAGTTTGTAAAGTTGAAAGTCCTGCTCCTAATATTGAGCAATGTCAGAGAGACTGAACGATTTCATCGTTAAGTTACTTTAACCACTGTATAGGAGATAATTGTGAAGAACTACTTCTGCGTCCTACATTAATAGAATTAAGTTTCTACACCGTTAGAGAAAGTCTAGTATGCTAGCCCTTGAAAGTGTAAAACTTACCTCAGTTGACACTTTGAAATCCCCATGCAATATCTGATTAAAATTCTCTCGTTTCTTTGGTTTTTACTTTTGACCACAATTCTCTGGTGTTTGCTTTAAGCCAAAAATAGCTTAGACATTTAAGGTGCTATATAAGTGTATCTTCATTGAACTATGCACAATGCAGGGTGGCTTGCATTGATCAGAAAGGTTTTATTTGTTTAAATTAAAGCAGTGGTCAAGAAAGGTATTAAAGTGGTGCCACTAGTTTAATTAGATTCGTGAAATCTCTATTTGTGATGTATTTATATAAATCATCAGTGTGTCACTGGTCAGCATTTTGAATGGGCAATGTCAAAAATTAAGAACTTACTCACACAGAACAGCCATGTTCATGTGCAGCCATTAGGAGCGGGAATGCATCCCCAAAAACCATGCAATGGAGCTGGTCATTAATTATTTATTTATGACGTAGGATATAAAGATAGAACTTGTTTGGTAAATAGTTCAACCCCTTCGTGGATTTAATGGAAGTCTGGAAAATTTTCATTGTTTTGTAAGCAGGTGGAACTTTGAAATGGAGGTGATACTGTGTAAATGTTAATAATAATGACAATTATAATTTATTTTTCTATAGCGCTTTACATCAGACAAAGACCTCAAAGCCCTTTACAGTAGAGAATAAAACAAAAAGCAGAAGAGTGAAATACCTACTTATAAAATTCTTAAATGATAGAAAATGCATAAAGATACAAAAGATGGAAGTGAGATAAACAAAAAATAAAACAAAAATGATTCAAATGTTATTGTATCCATATCTGTATTAAATATTGGTAATTGTAATTAATACATGATCCATGTACAGATATATACATGACCTATGTACAGATATGGATTAGGCAATGTAATTCCGATACTGAATGAAGATCTGTTAATGATGTTATGCTAAGTAGCCACAAATGTGGAAGAAACGTTCAAAGACAACTTCAAGTCAGGCCTGGTAAACTGATCAATTTAAGGAATTTGCAGTCATCACAGTTTGATTTAATATACCCCGGCATCATTATCAGGAATGGCACTTTTCAATCATGTAACATTATTTTTGTTACTTAGTTGCTTAGTTCATGCAGAAGAACTCAGTGGATTACCTGTGATATTCAATACTTTTTATGCAGAAAGATGTGACAAAAACTTTTTAAGGGAAATAAGAGATTTATGAGATTTAGCTATTGTCTGAAAATTAACTTGGGTCAACAGGTTATTATTCCCTTTAAGGTTAAATTTTGGCATCTTTAAATTCGAAAGGGATTAGTTCATATGAGTGAACTGTTGATTGATCTTTGATAAAGAAAAAGCCACTTTACTTATACCCGGCCAGGGATTGATGATGGTTGCTGAGTTTCATTCCATCAAATTTTCCTGCTTATATCCACTGACTCATCCTGTCTGTGCAAAATGTTTGCAATGTAGTAGGCTATGCAGGGCATTCACTGGCAGATGTTGTAGCCAATATTGTGTTTATGCGTTCAGCTAAATATTTATTTTGATACAAATTCTAATGAAAGGATTGATCCTTGATAATGTGGCTGTACAATTACTGATGTTTTCTTCAATTCATGACAACATTTTAATGTCATTTCGACAGAAAGGTTGATGTACTTTCTATCAAGATTTGAATTGAAAGTGTAATTTTTCCTTCACGACCAAGCGTAAATAATTTGTATTAATATCACCACAAACAAGCATTGCTTGTTTTCAGTTGTTTACTACATATCAGATACTTGTAAAAACTTTGTTATTATGTTATTTTATTTTTTATGTGAATAATGTAATATAACAATAGATATTAATGTTAACCGTCAAAGTTTAGTCGGAGCAAATGAAAAAGGAAAACATACAATTGCATTGTTTTTGTGATTATTAGCTCATACCAGAATGCTGGTGTGAGCTATTGTGATCACGCAGCGTCACTCTGTCCATCCGTCCGTCCGTCTGGCACATGCTTTCATGGATTTGTTTGAAACTAAGACACAATATTTCTTGGGCCATTTGGGTTGTTCAGGAATTGTTGGTTTGAGGTCCCATGTGGGAACTATGGCCTATTTTATGAAATTCTGCAAAATGCTCCTGCAAATTCTCTTGTACAATGTTGGTGGTTTGTCATAATGTTACTCTGTTAGTGGTACCTTCAGGGTGTTCAGGAAATAGGGTCCAATTTGTGAAATATTGCAAAATGGTCAACCCCTTCCTTCAGTTAATGTTAAACAGAGTTGACAGCCTGTCATAATGATGCTTGGTTAGTGATTTGTTTATGGCATTCTTGAATTTTGGTCCAGGCCCCTATGGCCCATTTTATGAAATTCTGCGAAATGCTCTTCCTGCAAATTCTCTTGTACAGTGTTGATGGTTTATCATAATGATGCTGTGGTAACGGTACTTTTAGGGTGTGTGTAAATTTTGGGTCCAGGGCCCAATATGGGCCCACAGGTCCATTTTGTGAAATATTGGAAAATGGGCAACCTGTCCCCCAGTTAACGTTAAACAGATTTGACGGCCTGTCATAATGATGCTTGGTTAGTGATCTGTGTATGGTTTTCTGGATGTTTTGATCCAAGGTCCCTTGTGGGCCCTATGGCGCTTTTTATGAAATTCTGCAAATTGCATACTCTGACAGATTATCTTGTTTAATGCTGATGATCTGTCATAATGATATTCGGTTAGTGATCCCTTCAGACTGTTCAGGAATTTGGGGTCCAAGGTCCAAGGCCCAAGATAAGCCGAAGGGTCCATTTTGTGAAATATTGCAAAGTAATTGAATTTTCCTCCAGTTAATGTTACACAGAGTTGACGGCTTGTTTAAATTATGCTTGTTAAGTGATCTTGGATGGTATTTTGGAGTTTTGGTACAAGGTCACATGTGGAACCTATGGCCCATTTTATAAAACTGCAAAATGCTTCTTAAACTACAGATTATCTTGTATAGTTTGTCATAATGATACGTGGTCAGTGGTACCTTCACAGTGTACAGAAATTTGGGTCCAAGTCCCAAGATGGGCACTAGGATCCATTTTGTGGAATATTGCAGTTAATGTTAAACAGAGTTGACCGTCTGTCATAATGATGCTTGGTTAGTGATCTGTTTATCTTCTCCTGGAAGTTTTGATCCAAGGTCCCATGTGGGCCCTATGACCCTTTTTATGAAATTCTGCAAATTGCATACTCCTACAGATTCTCTTGTACAATGTTAATGATTTGTCATAGTTGTACTCTGTTACTGGTGCCTTCAGGGTGTTCAGGACCCAAGGTCAATGATGGGCTGTATGGTCCATCTTATGAAATATTGCAAAATGCTTAACCCTTTCTTCCAATTAATGTTAAAAAGAGTTGACAACCTGTCAATGTTGCTTGGTTAGTGATCTCAGGTGGGATTCACTAACATTTTCTTAAGTCAAAATACTTACGAACTACGTAAGAACTCTCTTAAGATGTATTCACGAAAACAACTTACAAAATGAAGATAATAGGAAACATTTTTCGTGTCATTCTGTAAGCTGCCTTCAGGATATTCGAGAGTTGGGGTCATAAGTCATTTGAGGTCATTTAAAATCATATGACACTTGTGCTAGTGAAGACTAGAACCCAGGGACCCTTGGTTGAAAGTATGAGCTTCTGCACCATTGGTGCTCTAGTTCTCTTTCGTAAGCGACCAATTATGGTATGGTTATTTTTCCTCCGGTAGCATGTTCACTTAGAAATGTCACAGCCAACACTTACTTTAGGCCTGTTACGGTGTTAAAGTGGATAGGGCTTATGTTTGGAGGGGCAATAGCAGGAATCCACTTTGATGGACTGCAATTATTTTTAACTGTGATATATATATATACATACATGTATATGTATATATATATGTATATATGTATATGTATATGTGTATATATATACACACACACATAT
>WURT03063602.1:0-13744 GCA_009936505.3 Holothuria glaberrima | reverse complement strand
AGGAGCTTCACGATGTTACATTCTATTAATGTTGGCACTAGGTCTTGGAGTTTAGGGGAAAATCCTGCACCCTTTCCCACAGCATTCTCACTGCTTTGTTTCTGTGAAGGAGCTTTATGACATACCCAGTGTTATCATGTGATCTTAGAATTAGGGGGAAAATCTCCCCCCCCCCCAAGTGTTGTTCCAGCTTTGCACCTGTTAAGGAGAATTATTACATTGCATTGTACCTATTGTTGGCACTAGGTCTTAGAATTTGGGGGGTGGGGGGAGAAATTCTCCCCTCCCCCTCCAAAATATTTTGGGTAGGAATTTTTGTTCAAAGGGGAGATCTTTATGAGTTGCATCACAAAAAGTCCACTTTTTTCCAACTAACTTTCCAAGCAGGTACAGGATATCCTCGCACCCAAGTTTTAAACTTGTACGATTGCTGAAAAAAGTGCGGGAATCCCTAGGTCCTGCTGTCTAATGCAATCCCTGATCTTTGATTTGAAATGGTGAAAATGGTTTCTCTGTGACTTAGTTCACCTGATATCTTGTGACATTTACAGTTATGGAATTGCTCATTCACTCGCCTCTGTCACTAAGAGTTAATATCAGTGATGTCCTTTTTTTTGGTACACCTGCATTTCTGGAGGTTTCCAGTTTTTTATTTGTAATAATTTTCCTGCTTCAGTCTTTCTCAGGACATTATTTACAATGATCCCTCAATTTTTTTAGGGACTATTTTTTGTAAGGCACCTTCTTTGGCAGAGGAAATCAGTGGTGTTATGTAACTTAAAATGCATTTTCTAGTAGAACTAAAGGCCATGTGACATGAAAATAACAAAGTTGGATATTTGATGTAAAAGGCACTAAATATCCAGAAAATGGCCGCAATTCCCATTAAAGTCCATCATATATTGACCATTTTATAGGGTAACTTTTATTTCACATTTGTATCATGAATAAACATGAGCTAAATATGCAAATATGTGACATCAAAAGGTGGACATAACATATTTGGCTCGTGTTAGCCTTTGTTTTTAACCTTAATTTCAAGGACACTGATAGCATTGTTATCCCCTGAGGGGTTTATTATGAAAGTTAAAATTCTTTCCTTCAGAAACATTGCTATCACTCAACAAATTGTAATCTGTCTGATCAGTAATTAAGAGATAATTTGTAAAGGGTAAACAAAAGAAATCTTAACATTGTGCAACACTCCATATCATTATTTTTGCATAGGCTATGAGTTTCTTCAGAAACCATCGAACTTTGAAGACATATAAGTTTGAGAACAGTAAAAGATACTGAAATAATTCCAACAGATCTTTCATTGGAGGACTTAATTCTTAACTGACAAGTGAAACAGCTCTTTTTGGTGGCATGTCACCAGAACTTTAACAGGTGTTAATGAATATCCTTGTCCTTTATGGTGGTGTCACTGTATTATCTATGTTCTTTGTGGTAGATATATGCACCTGTTGGTGAAGAAAAAACCAGAGCACCTGGCCTAGAAGAGTTTCTCTGGAGGAAAATGAGACGAATTCAGCAGCAAAACAGACAACTTTACCAACTGGTGGAGAATCTATCAGCCAAGCTTAATGACAGGACATCATTGAATCAAGCAGTGCTGAACCGAGTACACAATGATGGCTTCAACAGTGCACATCGTCTAGCTTATCGTAGCTTCCAAAATCATGAAACCATGCCAGCCAGACCAGCATCATACCCCCCTTGGTTGAATCAGGTTTCATACCAAAACACCATTTATCCTCCTCAAACTCAGGATCTTAGTAACAGAATTGTTCAACACCAGCAGGCTGAGGATAGGGCAGTGTATGCCAGGCCCCGTAATGATTACTTGGCTGTGGGCCCTGAAAATGGCCGTGGTCATGACCATGTGGAGTTTCGAGATGATGCAGAGAGATTTCCTCCTGTTGTACCCACATACAAAGAAGAGTACTACACCCCTTGCTACAACAGCGTGCATGGTGCTGTACAAGGGGACCCATTGGCATATCCTGGGAATCCTTCTGTTAACCAAGTGCAAGTAGTTAGAAACCAGATGGTTCAAGAACCCTCAAGACTGGAAGGTAGAATCGCTAGAAGGATATTGGAAAGAGAAACAGCCCTGCAGCACCAGCAAGAACAGTACAGAAGTTTGGAAGCTTCATACCCTGAGAGTCGCAACAGAGGTAGCCAAGCAGGTTTTTACCATGAGACAGAACTTCAAAGATTTGAACCACCTCAACAGAGGAACATTATGGTGCAGCCAAGGCCAGTGGTAGACCATTTTGAATATGATGGTCAAAGTGGTCCTGTGATGGGAGTAATGCATGAGGAAAGAGTAGTGAGGAAGAGACCTGTGTTATGTCAAAACCACCAGTATGCCCCTCCTCTCTCCAGGGGTGCAGAGTCCATGGCCCATGTGACTGAGATTGCAAACTGTAGAGATAGAAGGCAAGTGGAATATCAAAGTAGGCTCTGTCCCATAGACGTGAGATCTGTTGAAGTTGGCAGTAGTTGGGGCACATTTAACCATCTGGCAGTAGAGTCACTGGATCGAAGTAAGTACTGGCAGGGAGGACAATTTATTGAAAGAAGATCATAGAGTGGGATACAGGGGAGGGTGGGGAAGGGGAGGGGGGAGGGAGAGATGTCATTGAGAGCTTATCCGTGATGTCATTCCTACAAGTATATATTTAATGAGTTGGCTCAATGGAACAGTTCTATGCTGTTGTTGCTAGTATGGGGCATTTGTCATCAGTAGCTTAAGGACCCCTAGCAACAGTCGTCCCATTTACATGAATAAGCTATTTTGATGGATAGATCAAGAGCATGAACACTAAGTTTTAGAGAACACCCCTTTGTCAAAGCAAAGTTATGAAAAATGGGCTGACCTGTTGGACAGTTTGAACAGTATGGCTTACCTAGGAGTGCAAATACATGGCCCGTATGCCTGAAATAGCATCCTCTACAGATGGGAGGTAGGAGGAATACCTGCCTTAGATGATGAGATCTGTCGACATTGGCAGTATTTATAACTCTATCAATGAGGTGATGGTAGAGTCACTAGACTGAGATAGATATTGGCAGGGAGGGCAGTTTTGGGGAAATAGAGATTAGTGTGTGACGGGGAACAAGGGTAGGGGTCCTAGAGATTATCCATGTAATATTTTGTTTTAATTTTTACCTAACATGTGAAGTTGCTTTGATAGGTGTCCAGTGTGTTGTGTATGTTAAAAAGCTGGTGCTTCTTTTTATGGAGCATTTCTTTAAATTGTAGTTTTAGTAGCCTTCTTAGTACAGAAAGTGATGGCCATCTCATTTAGATGAATAAACCCATTTGAGTGAATAAACCACATTAAGACTGCCAGAGATTAGAAGGAATTTCTTGTTTATGAAATGTGAGGTAGTTGGGTTGGACAGATGGTAAAGGAAGAAGTGGAGGCACCTCTTAGCATTTGAAAAGTAATTTTGCACAATTAGGCAAAAAAAAAATTGTGTAAACAAATAAGTACGTACTACCTCAAAACTACAAAAAGAGAGAAATTGATAAGAAAAGAATATTTAAAAAACTGTAGCAAAAGTGACAAAAAATGGATATTTTTGTTGTGTTTTTGACTGGTGAAGATTATTTTATGTGGCACAACTGTCCATTTCAAAAAAATTGTTTGTGTAATTAGTTGGTACCAGTTGTGAGCTTCTGACATCACTGTGCCTTTAAAGACGACCATAATTTCCAGAAAGTAGTTTTCAGTCAAAGGTTGCTTTGAAGTTGTTAAAGCAAATACCATATAAAAGTGTAGATTCAAATCAGAAGAGATAGAACTTTTTAAAAAGAAAGTTTCTTTGTTTTTGCTTCTGCAGTATTTGCATACTGCAAGACCTTTGTTTCAAAATGTATACTTTTGAAAACATTTATTACAAAAAGTATCTAGAATGATGCAAACGTTGCCATAACTTTTAAAAAGAAAGTTTTTTTTCAATCCTTTTCATACCTTTTTTTGAAGAGGAATTTGGTCCAAAGCTGATATGAAACGTCACTTTTTGCAAGATTATAGGTGGTCAGTTGGAAGTATTCAATCAGTAGAGCCGGTAATGTGTGTTTATAGCTTTATATTAAATGCAGTAACATTTTAGATAGATTCTTTGCGATTTTTTTTCGGTTCTACTTAAAGAAATTTGGTAGAGCATGAACAGAACTTTTCCTTAACTTAACTTGGCCATCTAAATTTACAAAAGCATGTAAAATGATCACTGGACCTGTAAATTCTTTTTAAGCAAATATGGAAAGAAACATAATTATGTGGGAACCATTTTGTCAGTGGTTCAAATAGTCCTTACAACTTTTTGTCAAAAATATTTTCCATTTTTTTTTATGGAAATTATACTATAAGTTGTAAATTCAAAGAAAGTTCAAAGAAGAGATATTTTATCTTTAAAGGGACCTGCACGAAAAAGTGATATTTTTGTGTTGTTGGAGAACAGTGTCGTTTATTGTCCAGCAAAAAAAGGTATTGACAAATGAAAGTGTACATCATGAGTTCTTTATCCCAAATTGCAGTTGTATATAAGTTTTTTTTATAATAAGTTATACTAAAGCTGTGACACTTTTAAGAAGATTAGAGTCTTGCAAAGTAAGTTTAAGGAATTTCTGCATCGTTGATAGTCACTCAAAGGTGTTACCTTCCATGAGACAACCAAACAATGACACATATTTTGTGGTGAGGTAGGACCAAGATTCAACAGAATAAATAAAGTCAAATGTTGATTTAGCAATTTTCTCAGTTTTTTTTTTATTGGAGGAGAGTAATGGTAATATTGGTTTAAGTTATGTCACTACTACATAATTATGTTATGTTTAATATGTCACGCAACATTGTACAGCTTGTTCTTGGTATGGGGTATTTGTCAAAGTACTTTAATGACCTTCAGCTCCAAAGTGACAACCCCATCACCTATGAATGGGTAAACACTTTTGGATAAAAATAAAAAAAATAAAACGGTTGAAGACCGAAAGAGTTGGAAAGTATTCTTAGTTCTTACAAAAGTGTGAAAAGTGGGTAGGCTTCTCGGGCAGTAAGATTTTGTAAGGGACGTTATACTCTTACATTTGAGGGGTTACAAACTGAGCAGTAAAACCTCATCTAACTACACTTGACAGCTTAAGGGGAACAGGTTTATCTTTTAGAGAAAAAGAGGAAAGAGTTTGATTCAAAAAGTCCATGTTCAAGGGGGTTAGCAAGGGATGCACAGACAGGATGGAGGGTAGGTAGTCCCACTTTACTTACGCAGCCAATGTCATCCAAGCTATCAAAGAGGGGAGGCACACACCCGCAGAACCTGCTCCCCCAACGATCCTACAGAATTTGTTTTTTGAGAGAGAGAAAAATGACAAAGCCTACACTTCTTTTGTAGCAGAAGACTGAAACAATGGACTTCAATGTCGTGTCTTTTTTCTGTTGAGTAGAATTTTATGTGGTATAGATATAATTTTCTCAATATGTTTTACTGATTTTTGTGAAAGGTTTAGGCACAGTGACGTCATAGTTGCTATAGAGATGAACGTAATTTTAGACCGAAGCTAGTTATTTTCATTTTCATTCAAAGTAGTTAACAAAGGAAGAACAATATAACTTCAAGGTAAAAGTTACTAAGAGAAAATTTTTCTGTCTGTGTATGCTGAGCGATAGCACAATGGTAACTTTTGTTTCAAATTTAAACTTACCAAGAAATATCAATGTAAGAGTTTTATCATGGTTTTATGTGATAGAGAGCTTACTTTGTAGCTTATAAGAACATAGACTCTGTGCCATCTCCTGTTTAGATGGCAGCAAGCTGTTTTGTAAAATTTTTCAAGCAAGCAAAGTCGACATCATTTTGACCATTATACACTCATTTTAAGTACATTCGCTGTAATTTTCTGAGAAACTTCTATTTTAAGAAAATTTGGTACAGCCTTAAAAGAAAATCCTTGGGTTTAACATGGCTAAGTTACAAAAGGTTTGCATGTAATCACTGGTGCAAATTCTTCTATGCAAGTATGGGCAAAGTATACCACTCTAAAAACAAGAGAGAAGTTCACTCCAAAAAGAGTGTGCTGAGGGATCACTCCTAGTAAGAGTAAATTTCACCCAGGGTGGAGTGAAAATTCACTCCAAATAGAGCGATATTTCTTTCCATGTGCGTGAAATATCACCCTCTTTGGAGTGAATTTTCACTCTTTTCTTTCCAAAGTGTAGCAGTAAGGTGATCATGCGTGATCAGTTTTACAAAAGGTTAAAAAATTTTGAGTGGTTATCTTTAGTGGTTAATTTGTTTATCGAAAGGAGATTTTTTTCCTGATGGAAATCATGTTACAGGTTGTAAAATCAAGGACATTTCAAAGAAGAGACATTTTAGCTTGAAAGAATTTTGTACTTAGGAGGAGTTACATTTGTTTGAAGAAGGAAAATAGTTTCAGTTCCAACAGAGGAAAACAAGGTCCACATAAGTGAAAGTGTGTATATCAAGTTTTATATCAAAAGTTTGCATTGTGTGTAGTAAGTTATGATGAAGATATGGAAACAAGTTTATTGAAGAAAGGTTGAGTCTTGTAAGTTAAGTTTCAAGAGAGAATTGAAACTTTGATAGTTATTCAAGGCTTGTATATTTTATAATACAGTCTAATAATAAGTTGTAGCCTTTTTTGGAGATAATAACGAAGAAGAAAACAAAAACAAAGGGAAGAGAAAAGAGAGACTTTGAAGTTTGTGCAGGTTTTCAGTTTACCGGTGGAAGGATAGGGTTTTGTTTCAGCTGGAGTAGTTTCTTGAAGGAATGTACTGTTTAAATTGTATCGGCATGTCACAGGAGGAAGAAAAAAAAATTTAACTTTACTTTACCATCCTGTCTTACCAAAACAATTCAGGCAAAAACTTCACTTTCAAAAATATACCGCAGAACAAAACTTACGAATGTTGCATTGTGCTTAAGTTTGGACCAAACAAATTATGGATGAGTTACAAAGCGATAAAATTACTTTCTGTGAAAATCTTATTTCTTGGAAACGAAATAAATCCAGCTATTTTATTTCGAATTGCTATCGTTCTGTGTTCATAAATCATGGTTTTAAGGTGTGAAAATTTTCTCTGCCAAAGACAAGCACCCTTTAAGTTACAAGTGTACACGAGTCTTAGTATTGGTATGGCAAAAAGGATGTAAAGAGAAGAGAGGAAGAAGGTTCTTCTATCAAGTAAAGCTGTAAGAGGATGCAAGTGAATTTTGTGTTGCTTTCCTTTATACTTAAGATCCATAGCCACAGGCATGCAGTCAGAATGCTCCGGGGGGGGGGGGGAATCATGCATGTAAACTGGCTAGGGGAGATGGACTGGAAACGCCCCTGGGCATGTAAAATTACATACATTTGCACAGCATAAAAATCTTTAGGAAAGCAAAAATGTGTTAGGGGTGAAAATCAGTCCCTAAAGTTCCCCTGCCGCTTTGGCTATGGCCTCGTTCAGCCACGGTTTGGCGGATCATGTTTTGAGTTGTGGGTCTATAAGGTTGATCTAAGAGCCTTAGATGGTTCATGGGCAAGCCCTGTTAGGGGAAGTAAGAAATTTCCAGAGGCCATTTTGATTCTTGAGGTTAACAATTCAGGGCAAAGGTAGAATTCCTAAAGAGGAGGGGCGGGATGGTCCAATGCTGCGTTATGGCACATTTAATGCTTCAAACGGACCAACATATACATTCAAACATAGTGACGGGGTTAATGTAACATTAGAAGACTGGAAAACCGATCTATTGGAATATCCCGTAGTTGTACAATATTTTTAAAATGAAAAATTAATTTGATTATGCTGTGCAAGCAGTAGATATAATCATTATGTGAGAGGGTTATGGAAGCACTAAAGCCCACCCCATGATAGGACTTTACATTATTGTTTTATTTTGAGATGTTTGTTACAAGTATCATTATTGTCATCATTTCAGTACACGCTAGCTAAAGTTTGTTGCAGAGTTTCCAAGAAACTTGAAGTAAACTTTTACTTTTGTATATTATCTCATAGAAAGGAGATTTTAGTTGGTCTAAGATATTTGATTCCGTCAGTTTTTAAGAAACTATATTAATAAAACCAAGACGATGATAAATCATTTTTGTTCGACTCTTTCTGCTTGCTCTCAGCGTAATGGACTAATGTAATAATCCCATAAGTGAGAAACAATTTTGCATGTGTTCTCAGATACATGATATGCACGTATATGGAGTTTTTACATCCAGAAGGTTATTCAGGAAAGGGACTGTCAACTTTAAAGGGTTATGTATTCGCCCTAATTTAAATTTACACATCTAGGTGTAAATACAAAATTATGGGTGGTTATGGTTTCACCATGTGAAAATTTATAGACGAATTAAATTATTCATGCAACGTATACCAGTATACGCTAAGTGGCCATCGGCAGACTGGCCGCTGGGCTATTGCCCCAGGTCTGCTCAATTTATGGCCCGCTTGGGCGAATGCAGAGAATGTTACAGATATGGAACTTGCTCCATGAGCCGATCATCTCACGTTTCAAGCACCCAGTCGGTCCCTGCCAGTGATGTGCAATTCTTTAAATACTTCAGGAGGAAGTAAGATATTTGGTTGGTGTGAATCTAATGTTTTACATAATAGTCGCACGAGCCAGGGGCTGGGGTTATATTCCCGTCCCCCACCCCCACCCCCACCAAAATTCGGTGACACATTTCTCGAGCAATTTTTGGGAGGTGGGGGGATGTGGAATTATGTCGGATGATACTGGCACAGACTTTTCTTAGCAAAAACGGCCCCTACTACCCCAAAATTATACCCCGTACGCATATGTTGAAAAGTAAGTTTTGAGGTGACTACGTTTGTCCTCTAACCTCCTGGATAGGGCCGAATTTACACATGTGAGGGTCCTGGGCAGGAAAATATTTTGAGGCCCGTGAACACCCATTGGGCTCTACGGGAAAATATAATATCCTAAATAAACACGCTCACCTACCTTTTCAAGTATGCCTAGGAACACATACAATACAATGCAATACAATACAATACAATACATAACAATTTCTTCTCAACAATTCTGCCCCTATTCCGCAGAAAAAATAAAGGATGATTTCATCTACCCTGATGACTCATTCACACCTCTCCGAAGGTTACACAGGCCCCGCGGAGATTCCCCGTAATCCTGTGTGTAAGCTATACCATTCAAACAACAGGTTTTGCCAAAATGGACTCGCTGAGTTTTAACTCAATAGGTTGATTAATTCATATGTTTAAATTCTTAGAAACAAAATTTAATACAAAAATTGTACATCAAAGACAAAAAGGCTTTGCCTACTTAAGTGAAAGGGTTGTAAAAGTGCACAATGTGCTTTCTGTCAATTTCTCTTTTCTGCTTCTGTAACACGTGCCCTTTACAAAACTTTACACAACTCTTCCTTTCCTTTCTACAGCCCAAAAGAATTGTATTCGGCTAGAATTTTGACTGAATGTATTTAAAAGGTTCAATTCTGTATACACTACTCTTCAACAGCACTTTGATAGCTTTTTGATCCCACTTTTTAGCTAAGAAAGTTGTGTGTCAAGTAGATGGCCGCTCTATCTCGCAACGATTACCGCACGTAATCTGTGTACTGTGTAGGGAGGACAAGAGGAGGTTTAGATACCTCACAGTGATTCGATTTTGTAAAGTCCTTGGACTTCTTCGTCATTTTGACGGGGCTATAGTGTACCTCACAGTATCGAATTGAGCCTCTGTAGAGCTTAAATTAAAGTGTCTTTTTGAATCATCTGTTTTATACAAGTTTGATAGAAGACTTTAAAGCGAAGGAATCTCGTGATCTGCAAAGTAGTTTTGAAGAGACTTTCCTACAGGCATTTTACTGTATCGAACTCACTGAGCCCGTAGCAAGACAAAACGTTAGAAACATTCTCTTTAAGTCAAAAGTGACGGTTAAAAGAAATTTAGCTGGCGGAAAAGATAAACATCACAGTAAGGACAAAAGATTAAAACCATACACTCGTCACCCCAAATTATATTTTTAGTGTAGGGGTACCAAAATTCTCAGTTGGTGACTGCTCTTTGATTGATAGCAAAGTTTGAAAATTTAAAAGATGCACAGTAGCTCACAATCCACACAATGCAGAGAGAATGCTTGGTTTACACATGTTAGCCTTGTATGCTCACCAGGACATGACCTTGAAGTAATAAAATAGGTTTGTGTCTGCACAAGGAGGAGTTTTATAGTGTTACTGGGAGGGGCTACAAGTTGCATAGTTGGGAGAATTGCAACTGTCTGGGATGACGAGAATTGCCCTCTAAGCTTTCAGAATCTGGTTTATACAAGGCAATCGGTTGTGTGGTTTAGGAGTAAGGGCGAAGGAAAGTTAGGGTTGTACGGTAAAAGTCCTATGCATGGTTGTGTGAGTAAGAGAATGCTTTCACGTGCGCACAGTTAGGAGCGCTAGACAATTTGTTATGAATACAATACAAAACGTCCTCACTCAAAACCCATTTTTTTTTTTCAAATTTCCTTTCATAAAAGCTTTTTTTTTCAATTTTCTTCAGAAGAAACCCAACATATTTTCGCTCTTTGCTCGTCGAAAATTTTGCTTTTGACATCCTCTTGGTAACTCGTCGCCCTTGTTTGGGCTTCGGGTTGCTTCCCCGCCCCTGACGGGAAACTTGCACCCCTCCACCCGTCAGCCAAATCCTGGCGCCACAACCTGAATTTATTAGAGTTCCAATTAAATACTTTGCAAAGCTGATCGCGTATAATTCAAAACAACTTAATGATAATCATAGTGGAAAGACCTCTCGGACTGTCAAAGAACTACAGGATGGAAGAAGCATACCGGGAAAATGGCACATAGGACAGTATACATGAAGCAATTAAGCTGGACGGCACGATCGATTTGCTTCCATGAGTCTTTTCTCGACCCACAACTGAAGCCAAAGGCGAATAGGAAGACATTTCACAAGGGATGACGGACGTGCTCGCCCTGAAATTTTCCCTGCATGTGTAAATACGAGCGACGTGAGTTTTGCCCTTAGAAAAACATTTTTCACCCTTAAAACGACATTTTTTCCAGGGGAGACAGGGACTGCCGCTCCCTAGGGCAGCGCCTCATATGGCTTAGCCTACTTGACTAAATTTTATCTTTGTTGGCTTGCACTGATTTCATTTCACATTGTTCTTTTGTTTAAAGAGAAAATGCAGCCCCAACTGATTTTTTTGTGACAATATTTTGTTATTTGTTTTAATTCAAATAACTTCTTGGTTTATCTTTTATAAATGGTTTGTTCAGAAAAATAACGAAAGATACTTGTGAGCGAAATAAGAGTAGGTTTGTAAGAATTGAAAATAGACTTAGGGCGACTGCTTTGTCCCTTCAAGACCCATTGTTTCGTGTTCACTTTCGAAGAATTAAACGTGTCTTCTTCATACAACCTGACACATTTCTTCATTGTTATGGGTGGCATTTCTGATTTTTTTTAAAGAAAAGTCATGCGGGTGATTTCCCACTGAAGGCGAAAACCTTAGAATACTCCCAAATGGAGTTACGAAACTGAAACTGCACTGTATTGATTCTTTATCGTACTGTAAGTAACGCTGATGAAGGTTCCAATTGAGACACTCATGGGCACATTTATATGGAAGAGGAAACTTCTTCTGAGTACTGAAGTGCTATACGTGTTTTTTTATCTTCTGTTTAAATTCTCAAATAACAACCCTTAATCCATCTCCATACACTTCTGTTCACACGTTCTATAACCTTAAAATTACACTCGTTAAACTTAAGCTTTCCCTTCAAAAATTGTAAGTTACACGCATTCAAAGTTTGGGTTTAGTTTCCCAAACTTCACACTTAAACCAAGCGCGTAGCCAGAAATTTGCCAAGGAGGGGCAAGCCTGTAGGCAAACTATCTGAGCGTAGGGCCACCATTGTTTGGCGCGAAGCGTCAAGTAAATTTTGGCCGAAATGCCTCCCAGATCGCTGAAAATGGCACTTCCCAGGCCTAGTTAGTTGCATCTTAACTTTTCTGTTTTGAGTAACTAGCGATATCATAAAAAATCACTAAAAAAATACAAAAAATGTGCCACCCCCTCCCTTGGCTACGCGCTTGTAAGGAACATAGTTTCACAGCTTGGAAAAACTTACAATCATGCTTTATAAACTTCATACCATATTTTAAAATCTTAGATTCCCACCTTACTATCTCGAATTCTCACCTAAACTTTTCTTAAACACAACTTTATAAACATAAGCAGTAGCTATTTGCCGCCCTGTTGCAAGCGTTTCTTCCTATCGTCAAGCACAAATGCTGAAAGATTCAGACGCTAAGTTTGTAAAGTGTGAATGGAAGAAACTTGAGGTGTGAAATTGAGTTAAGCAAAAGTGAGAGATGTATATGGCCTTTTGGTACTTCGGTGGTAATGTAGATACGTCTAGATGCTACTATTTTAACCGATAATGTAGTAATTTATCGATAATGTAACAGCAAACGATATGCAGTAAAAAATACCGATACTGTAATTGGGTTGCAATAGCTACACTGATTTAACAGTAGTAGCGTCTTGTAAAAGACTGTATATTACAAGTATCGCCTTTAGATAATGCTTCGTTTGGAGGTGGGCCAGTGATTCTATGCTTGGTGGCTTTGTACCCCTTTTGAAACATAAAAACAATAGTAAGGAATGAAAAGTTCAAAGGGGATACGAAAATAGATTAATAGCCTAAAGGCACAATTTTTACGAATTAACTTCAAGAGAAAGAAGGAGAAACGGGCCGAGACCCTTTTTGCCCCTAATTTCCATTGCGATAAAAATTTCCTGATCAATCGGCAAATCGTAGAGGTAAGTTAAAAGCAGAGAGAGACGATTTTTTTATCTAAACGAAAAAAGTGGGTGATGTCATATACAAGATATCGAAGTAGTCTATATAGAACGACTTTACATCCGGCATGTTGAAGTGTATTTATAGAAACTTGCAGTGTCGACACAGACGATTCGGACAGAGTTCGATACAAAAGACGAAGAAAATGTTCGGGCAGACTTCACATTTGCAAAAAAAATAATGTCATGGAACCATACGCGTTCTTAAACAATTTTTATTCCGTTTTCAACTGTCACAGAGAAAACTGTTCCTGTAGGTAAACTTTCGTCTTCAATGGCCCAAACGAAAGCTTCCACTAATACTGGCATCCTGCAATAAAGGGAATGAAATAATAACTGTGGGGGTGCAAAATTTACTAAAAGAGGTTGAGACACGACCAGACGAGCGTTGCTACATATTAAACTATCGGTGCATAGCAAGCTGCTGGTATATTATTGACTGTATTGTTGTTCAAGAAGATTTTCGGAAAGAGGGAGTAATGTCAGCCACCCCCTCCTTCCCCATCCCTTGAATCCTGCTACAAGAACTTCAGGCACATTCTATAGTCAGAAGTATTACCAGCTAAACTAATGGAAACTACTTCCTACTGTGATGTAGTCAGTATGGATATCACTGAATTAACTTTGGCTGCCTGGGAGTTTTGCCTATGGGGCAAGTTATCACAGACTAGAGGGAATATGTACTTCACCCAAGGGCGGCTCGCCGTAGGGGCATGGGGGGCACTTGCCCCACAAGTTTTCAAAGTATGGTCTTCAAAATCTTCCAAAAAATAAAAAACCATGTAATTCGAGATGGTTTAAATAAAAAGTATTTCTAAATTTAGACGAAATCATCCCTCTCTCACAAAT
>WURT03063591.1:0-11330 GCA_009936505.3 Holothuria glaberrima | reverse complement strand
AGGGTTAAGGATTTGCCATCACATTTAACCTTTTGATTCCCACAACGCTGTTTTGCTTCCCTGGATCAGACCCACACGTTAAAACGATGCAAGTGTACTCTTTCTCTCACCATGCATGTATTTCTATTATCGTAGTTTATTTATGGAAAAATAATTTTAAAGATGGAGAAGGGGATATTTGCCCCATCCCTTTCGGCGAAATGGTCATGAGCTGGAAAAAGATTGGGAAGCACAGACTCATACCATTGGCGTAGGAACCTGTTCCCTACTGGGGGGGGGGGGGCTAAATGTTCTTCGAACAGCCGTCCTGGGAAGGACTCTCATTGGAGGGGTTGAACAATTGAGGGTCCTATTTGATGCAAAGTATCGGGCACATTTTATGACATTTGTTACAGAGGGAACAAATAAGAGGTTTCCGTCTCTGAAATGAGGAAGCGGAAACATAATTCCCAACCTCAATTTTGACTGGGGGCTTTAACCCTCCCTCGTACTACACCTATGATGACTTATATGAACGTTTCTTCTGATGGCTTGTCAGGACAAGCAATGCTATCAGCAATTGCTTTTTCGAACAAAACGTAAAACGGTTTGGACACACAAGCTTCAAATATCTGTATTTATATAAGTATATTGACTGTCTTATCTGAATTTGCTGGCAATTTTCTTCAATAACATTATTCAAGTCATTATTTTATGTAATAAGTTTAAATAAAATACCGTGTCCTTCTATACTCATGGGATTGTGATGCTAGTTCATTTTATACTCCTAACAATGATGACGTATCTGGCAGTTTATCCTACTAAATGTTCCACGCTTTACAAGAAGTATGCCGAATAACAAATCATTTAAACAAAGTGCTTAGAAACAACTTACTTTCACAGCCCGTAATACACAATCCCAAATCAAAGGTTATTTTTTGCCAAGTGGTGCTAACCCAAATCTGAAGCCGGATAGACGCTCATCAACCCAAGTTTTTGATTTGGAGAAACCAAAATTTTCAACTGGTGACTGCTATTCGATTGTCATTTGAGTCCAAAAATTCAAAAAATGCAGAGTAGTCCATTTTACACAACATATTCACTATTGTATTTCCTAAAGCAATAAAGTAGGTTTAAGTCTGCTCACGAAGTTTAAGGCAGTTTTGGGTGGAATAGAAGTAACTTAGTTAGGAGAAAAGGAAAAGTCTGGGATGAAATTTGCCCTTTAAATCAGTTAGCATCTTTGAAACATATGCTATTTGATAAAACTTGATGTATAAAGAGCACTATGAGTCCTTGCTCATACACTCTACAAACGGATAAATTTTGAACTTAATCCGGATCGGTGGGGCCCGGAACCAAATTCATGCCAGTCGAAGTAATGAGATTTGCATAGAAATGATCCGGCAATCCGGATCATTTTTTTACACAGATCTGATGAAATAGATGATCCCGATTTGGGGTCGGTGCTTTATTGATCTCGATAGTGTTGCAGTTTATAAACTACCAAGGTAAGAGATGATTCAGCACAGTAGCCTACTACAGATAATATTGTCAGGCATTAGCGGAACGTCCATATATAGTCAGGGGGTCGTTCGCCCATCTGACGGACTCATATCGCCTCTTGGCACCCTATTTATGTTTCTAAGATATGTTGTAAGGTCTTCCATTATTGGCATTGCTCCCAAATAACATGATTTAATAGTGTCATTTCCGGCCCAGATAACAAAATGCCCAAACAGCGGCCATTATCTGAACTATATTTTAATGAGAAGGGTCGCCTTCTGTGATCTAGGATGTAGGTTTAGCCCCCAAAACGCTGAAAAGACGTGAATTAGACCGTGCTTAGGCATAGGGTATTTACTTACTTCAAAGTGCCCTTACAAGCCATTTTCGCCCCTTCGCCCCTCTGACCGAATACCCTAGGTACGCTTCTGTTGTCAAAACCTTAAAATTATGAGACTGGCAATTGATATTTTCACTAGTAATCAAGTAACATACATGAGGTTCGGAACATCTAGACAACTTGGTATTTCTAAATTTACACAAATGTTTTAGTATTTGGAAAACTTGTGGAAATTTTCAACCAACAGTATTTAACATAATAATTTTAATCTTCTTCCTCTTTAAAATTGCATAAAGGGAATTGTCCGACTCTACCAGCTCCTTTGAATGGCGCAGTTGCTGGCGGTAACCTTCACGGAGAGACGGTCACATATTTTTGTGATCAAGGCTACATGCTTGACCCAAATTTGGACGCTGAAAGAGACACATGTAATGATGGCACATGGGTAAATGGTGGCAAAGTGCCTACGTGTTACGGTGAGTGAATGATGCTGCAAACGACTTTTATGGAGGGAGCACCGTCATAATACTTATGGTGTGACGTTCCTTAAAAATTATTAACAGGGAGTAATGATGGCATATCGGAAGAAGATGCATATTGTAATCGTTAGTGTTAAGTCAAAAGATTTGATTCTATCATCTTCCTGAATGACCACTTTACATGTTTACTTTACGTAGATGTAGGAATCGGGGACCAGATAGCTGAGTCATCAGTGAAAAACATGGTGAATAAAGTTTGCTTCTATCCCTACACATTTCAAGGACAATACTCTTTATTTGTTCCCACTGGGCAATATATCAAACCTTTTCAATATCAATGTTTTTCAGTTGTACAATGCAACATAATGAGGAAGAAATTGAAATTTTATGAAGAAAATTTTATTGTCATTCGTTAATAATAACAAACAAGTTTCACTGAATATATGAAATAGCCAAACCAATATATTCATGTATATATATATATATATATATGAACCTCCAACTAAAATCCTACTACTTTTGAAAGTGGCCAGCATTAGCATTGCTAGTAACTTGTAAAACTTGTAGAAGGTAACCTTTTTGAGATATTCCATTAAGGATTCCCATTATGAGAAGTTATTTGCCCAACAATAGGTAAAGCTTTAAAATATCAGGTTGCCCAACGGATTTTAACAATCCACCAACGATAGGTTAAAACACTGCATCTAAACTATATTCATTAACCAACATTGGGTAAATATCTTACCCACCCACTGGTGGGCAAACTTTACCCAATTTTTGAGCGTATACATATGTGCCCAGTGTTGGTTAAAAGTTGTTTAAATTTTTTACCCACTTTTTAAGAGTAATACTACACGGGACCTATTGCCAAGAAATGGAATATGGAGCAAAACGGAATCCGGAAGGATGGGGCATTATGGAACATGGTTCCATTTTGCCTCCAATTGAACGTAGCACTGGTAGCCCGATACACTGTAGGTATAGTTCCATTTTGTCGCACATATGGTTCCGTTTTGCCCAATTGAATTATTACAACGTAAAGAAACAGTGGGAATTATAGGCTAAATATTGAATTTTTTATTGAGGTTTGGTAATTTTTCTGTAGACTTGGGGCTCATATTGGGGAACCAAGTGTAGAGCAGCAGGAGTGAGGGAGAGAAAATGGGTAGGCCTACATTGACATATTCATATCTCAGGCACTTGTGATATCTCGTTGAATGATCCACACAGTCAATCGTCTCGAGGGCGGTAGTGCCAAAATTGAGCAACCTTCGTCCCTGCCCCCCCCCAGATGAGGAAAAATACATTGGCCTAATGTCATTGAAAATCTGACTAAATTGGTAGTCTCAGCCCCTATCAGAGTGGTCTAACCCTTCCCCCGTGATAATTTCTTGACCACGCCACTGGTTGGCAAGCGATGTAGTTTATTTGTTTCCTCCACAATACTATTCGAATAAACACAAATTACTCAATATTTCAGTGTTCTCCAACTGGGTATTATTTAACCCACAGTGCCACTTTGTCCCGATGGTGGGCAAAATGGATTTTCGGACTGAAAATATTTCTTCATTTATTTGAAAATATCAAAGAGACGCGTTCCATTTATCCATGTTATATTGAAGGTTATAGGCAGTAATACGAGAAGCATAATTCTCATGGTATTGCTGGTTATAGTGACGTCACAGGATAGTTTTGGAATTAGGGGGTCCATTATGCCACGCCTGATTATCCACCAGACGATGTTAACTTTCAAGCAGACTGTAGATCAATTGAGATGCTACGATTTAATTTCAATCACAATGTAAGTTATACTTTCAGTCTAAACATGCTTTGTGCCAAAACTACTGAAGAATTGTTTAGAACTTATGTTAACCCAGCCTGACCTTACACGAGTGGGGAAGAAAATTCGCTGTATTTTTTGTATCCATTTCTCCAACCCCCACATTCTGTTGACAGCTTTCGAAAGGATATAGTCTGATTTTATGTGGTCAGGCTACCCATTAGTAAGTACTCGTGTAACCATAGTCCTGACAGCTCACAAAAAACAAAGAAGGTCGCTGTGTGACTTTATTTGTTTAGCTAAGGTGCCCAGTTTTACTTGGATCCGTGGTTAGTCCCATTAACCAGGATAAATTGAAAGTTTCCATTCTGCTTCCCTGATGTAAAAACATACAATTTGTATGCTACGTACGGCATTCGGAAAATTGTCTGCTATCGTGAATAATTGACTACTCAGAAATCTTTTCTTTTTAAATGTGCAACTGTGGGACCAAAGTTAACTCTTCATGAATGAAGCGTGATACTGAGTGAACATTTTGTAAATTGTATAGTCTGTTTTTGTTTTTTCAATTATATCTGTATAACATAATCTTAAACTGTCTTTCTAATGCGTGGAGATAGCAGCAAGTATTCCGTGAAGCAAAGAAAAGCCACCTACTGCGAGAAATCATTTAATAATTGTTTGTAAGGCTCATACTGCACTAGCTCTAATACCATACTGTTGCTATAATGTAGATCTTTTTCCACTTTCATATATGGCTATGTTAATCATTGTCTTGGTATCTATTTTCAACAAACATTTAAACCAAATAATCTCGTTCCGTATTGAAGAACTTCAACTGGTCCCTATATTCAATAATTAGAAGACCGCCTGTGCTGTACAAACATTTTTCATAAGTACATATCTTCCCACAATCTGGTAATAACTCTGGTAATATTCCCACAGTTCGAAACTTTTGCCGTATGTCTTTGAACAAAAACAAAAATATCTTATATTTGCAACCTTGTCTCTTGCATATTTATTAAAGCAATGTACATTTAATTTATGATTAAAAATAAAGAAATTAATAAAAGTCTTACTACCGACCAAGATTCAGTTTATCATTCCAAGTTAAACGAAAGAGAAGACTTGCTTTGTTTTCCCATAACAACTTTGGGAAACTTGAAACAAAGACACTGGTTGTAAAAGACCGAATGTTTCAGTTACTGTTATTTTGCCTAAGGAGTTATTTGCTTAACAGACGTATAGAAACAAAAATAATACTGGGCATCATCGTCACCCTTGTCACTCAGTATATTAACAAACTTGCAGAATTTTTCAAACGGTTAAACTGTGGTGCTCGTACTTATACCCCGCATGTATTGTTTCTTTTTCTAATCTAGAAAAATATACCACTATCGTACCGACTGGTGAGTAAAAAATTCCTCTCAGTCTTGCAGACCTTAGGCTAGAATCGACATTGAGATTTTTAATATTGTTGAAGGCTCAGTTATAACACGTTTCACCCCGGTAACGCGGTAAGCAGTCCTGATTGTCGGTGTGTTGTCACTTACACAAAATTCAATATGACCGCCATGAAACTAAGGAAATTTCAAAAAAAAAGAAAAGAAAACGGAGGCCTAACTTCTTGTTTGATGACATTGCTACTCGTCCACACAATCACTGGAAAATCATATGAGAGGACAACATATTATTTCTATCGTCTTGTACGCATAGTGGTCACATTGCATCAGCATTCAACATGCCTGCCTTAGCAACGTAACAAATGCACTGAAAATCAGTTCCCACTTTCCAGCAGAAGTGTTGCATTTGTCTCTCCCAAATGATCCAATAATGCAAACAAAGCATTGATGAGGAACCTGCTACAGACGACATGTGCTTACAATTATCACAAATACAGTAGTGATCTTAGTAACAGTTGCTTCGCAGCCATTCGAATGCTCTATATTCCTGAGAAACACGGGTATCATCGCGTCATAACATGCTCATCGAGCCTGCCTTTTATCCTTGGACTATCCTTCCCGTCCCTCATTGGATTCATCTAAGGCGCTCCTGCTTTCTTTATTGTAGCAGTTTTGCATCAGCCTGATTTCTTAAGTTAAACTACAAAAGTAGCATTTTATTGCAGCATTGCAGCAGCCTGATTTTGGTCATTTGCTGGTGAACCGATTGCGAAAGCTCACGAACAGTGGACGAGTGGAAGCACGTGGTATGTTGCTGGCTTTCTCGATGCTGGGAACATGAACTCTCCCAGAGTCTTGTGACTTCATCATTTTTTCCTACTAAGATGATATGGGTCTCTACCACTCCTTGTTGATTTCCTTAGTGTCGACATGAGTGAGAGCACTTCATAACCATTTGTTCTCTTTTGAGATTTTCATTATTCTACTCGTTCTACCTTTGGTTATAGAGTTCTCCAATGTACTAAGGGAGTACTTCCAAGGTTCTTAGTTGAAGGTTCGTTCGTAGTTAGGACACATATTATGTGCCGATATTAGATGAGTATCTTAATTTCAGACCTTTTTAAAGGACAGGTTTCCCAGGGGTTCTGATCGTTCCTAAAAGGCTTGACATTTCGGAATCTTATGCAGTTTTGTTTTGCATCTTTTTCCAATAGCCTAACAAAATTTCCCGCAATGCTAACTTGCAGATAAGCTGGCCAAATAAAAGAAAAGAAAACGATAAAAAAGAAAACAATGTACGGACAATAACACGTGCTCATGCGTGGACTAACTAAAAGTATTTTGACGTAACCCAAGTCCATGTTTTGTTAAAGTTTACTTTTTGTACCAGCTAATGAACCAGTTGATACTCCAGCATGACTTATGATATCACTACATTCAGGCTTAGGAAGTCTTTTAAAGCTGTTGGGGTGGAACGTTTTCCAAACCGCCCCTTGGAAAGGGTGTAAGGGCTCCTTCCTCAATCTCGGTTTAGAGTTTTTGGTATATCATAATGTTTTCCATAATTTAAATTTTTTACTGTAAAAGTATTTTCCGAAACTCAACAGGCTATTGGTTTATACAACTGAGAAAACTTCTCCGATTTAAGCAAACTTTTATGTTTTCTCACTGAAAGATTCCCGTAGGTCCCAGCGTTTTGTTTAACCTCAGATGAGTTCTGCTCGTTTCTAATGTTTGCTTAATTGCTGTTACTTTTCACAATACGCAAAAGTTCAATACCTCGGAATACCTTCTTCCTCTCAAGCAAGGAACAAAACTTATAGAAATAGTAAAAGGGCCAGTATTCACGAACACAAAAGTGAATCAGCGACCCACCATATACATCATAAAAGATGTCAAGATTTGACCAAAAAAAATCTAGTATATTATAAACGTTTTGTCATTTCTGACTAAACAACGTTACTTAGTGCAATCCATACGACGAAGGGTAGCTTGATACTAAGTTTCTGGTGTTAAATCATAAGAACTAGTTGAAGTGCAACAAGAATAAAATTCGGACAGCGCAACCTTACATATCCAATTCTTTGTAATGAATCGAGCCAAGAGAACAAACGTTACCGTCTCTTTCGATTGACTCTTACCGCAACGAGAAACTTTGAAAATATCTACGTGGATATGTTGAACTATCTTATCTAATGTTCCTTCCCTCTAAATGTTCAAAAGTTTAAAGCAAGCGAATTCAAGTAAGCAAATTCAAACTTAAGAATGCTTCCTTTAATATGCAGTTGTTATTTATACTTGTGAATGACTTCAATAAATTTTCCTTTCTGTCACAGAAACGTATACATCGACCTTGTCTCCAGGTAAGAATACACTTTGAACCAATTAACGTTCCCCATTTAAAAAAAGGCTTCTAAAGACGTTGAACACTTTCTCTGTGCTCAATATCCTTTTGGAAATCTACGGTACATTCTTGCATTAACCGTACTTCTTAAACCATACACAATAACCAACATATGCTCTTTGAAAGAATCAGCAATTTACAAGTCTCTGCACCGACAGTACCCAACTGAGACCAGATATCTTTTGTTTGTTCCATATTGCTTACTTTCTTGTTGTCCTTGCTAGTTAAATAAAGAATAATGTGTTATCATCACGTCATTATGTTTTTAGGAACCTTAAGAAAATTGTAATCGTTAACTGTTTATTATGAATCACAGTGAACTGAACTTAAATACATTTCGCAAAAATTGGAAACTGTTAAGTACGTGTACTAAAAAGTTTGTTTTTCTTTAAAGTTTTTTAATCTCACCTCAGATAAAGGCAATTCCACTTACTAAGTTAAGTTCTAGCCCATCATCCAATTAAGCCAAACCTTCTGTCTAGTACACCTTTAAGCAGAGCCACAGAAGCCTGCGCCAAAGTTTAATTTGTTAGAGGTAATAGTGTCAAACACAGAATTTGTGGGCTTAATTTGGAACACAATGGCTGTACAAGTTATTGCTGACCCACCAGAGTGAAACTGAATTGTTTGAATATATGTCAATCACAGTGCAGTTATAAACTATATTTAGAACTCTCGGGCTTTTCCTTAATACGTTTGAGAAGAGAGTGGCTAGCAACTCCGTGATTCGGGGAACGCTATATCCCATTAAAATATAGTTGGTTGTGTTTTGGTTGACTATGCAAATTGAGATTGACTTGTCTTCGACTGGTATTCCTAACGCTTGCTGCAACTTGGAGTAGTGAAAATAAAAGAGTGTTTTCACATAAATCAAGAGGCTGATCTTTAACTGCTTAGTTGAAACGTGTAGCTTCAGGGAATATGCACAAGAAAGAAACAAGTACGCTGTGGCGAAAACTTTTAGGAGATACAACACAAAAGAGACTTTACCCTATAGAGTTGTTCAACATTGGCAGTTACCTCCCTGCTGGTTTCCAAGTGGACATTGGTTCAAACTAGTTCGCCAAGTAAGAGTTATTTCCTTTTCAAATATGCTCTTGACAAACAAGGAAAATCTTATGTAATATCTTCTTTCATCCGTTTACCACACCTATCTATAAAAAAGGTTCTTACTATTTCTATGAAGGTCTAAGATTATCAATTTTGACCGAAGACACATGTTTAAACTTATAAATACAATGTTGTACATACAAAGTAAAAATGATATGGTTAACTGTTTGGAAGATTATAACCAAAGCAAGTGTCTTCTGAGAAGATAAATTTTGCTTTCGTGAAACTATTCTCCTCTTTTGCCAAAAAAGGCCAGTTACAACCCAGAGACAAATGATTAATGGTTAGCAACGCGTGAGATTTACTGTTAGCTTATGCTTATTTTTTCTTCTAAATTGCAGATCCCGCAGAAAACGTCATACTTCGCTGTGGATCATCATCATTTCAAGTGGATATTCCTAAGCAACTAATAGATGGTACTCACCATCCGAGCGATTTTTACCTATCTGGCGATCCTTACGACCTAACATGTAGGGGATTTGACAACGGCCCTATGCATATCAGTTTGAATAGCTCCCTCACAGAATGTGGTACTCAGTTAATCGTAAGTAGATTAAGTTAGGTTTCCGGTTACCCCAAATCGTCTTTGACCTTCAGAGCTTGAAACAGCCCTTTTAAACACTTACAAACAACCTTGTCATAAATTTGGTACCATAATTTCCAAATTCTGTGCCGTAAAACAGGCTATGTAGGTGTAATTGAAAGAAAAGCGTGGGGATATTGATGAAGACACTCAGCTTTTGCCAATGGGTAAGGAAAATGAAAAAAAGATTCAAATGAATAATGGAACAATGTCAAACATGCATAAAGAACTCGTCTGTGGACAAGTTGGTAAATTGATCAATCGATCAATAGATCAATCGATCAAGCCATGAATTTTTATCATTTTTTTTATTTATTGTTGTTTCGACTCGTCTTGTTAAACTGGTAAATGCCATTATCCACAATGAATACTTCAAAGGTACCCAAGTATTCAGTTTCTTAGCTTTTTTTCGTTCAATTTTCGATTTTAAGACCTTCAGTTCTGCATAGTGTCTTTCTTACTTAGACAGTCAGATGAGATGAACTACTTCTCTTTGTAATGATTGCTACGATACATCAACCAAAAGTGTACAAATATAACTGTTTTCTGATGATGTCCTTTACCACAGGATACTGGCACTCATATTCTTTTCAAAAACATGGTGGAGATCAATCCGGGTGATGGGAACAGTGTCGTAGACTTCTTGGGAGTAGAGATACAGATCACTTGTGACTACAACAGCTCTGAAAAACTTCAGACACATTTTTCGATCTTTCCTGATGTCTTCAGAAAGAAAGCTAAGGGTTCCTTTGAGTTTGAATTAGCGATGTACACCGACATAACATATACAGTACGCTACAATAGTTATCCCGTTGAAATGAGATTGAATGAAGAAATGTACTTTCGTGCAGAGCTCCTTAGGTCAGCCAGCAATTTGGAAATTCACCTGCGAAGTTGTCGTGCAACGCCGTCTCCTGATTTCGATGATGAAGTCGTATATGAATTTATACGAGCTGGGTGAGCACGTCACCTCACTTGTTTGGACTGGAAAATGATCTTGAAAAGCCACTTGTTTTGCATTCAGAGAAGCCGATTTAACTCCTTATACGTTGCCCTTTGTTAAATACCTAAAATAATACTAGACTCTTAAAATACTGTTTGTCTATGTTTGCTCTAGCATTTCCCCCGATATGTAAAAACAGAAAGAACTAAACATCATTTAGAAAACACGGCATAAGTCAATCAATTAAAGTGAAGTTCAATCGAAAACTATGTAAGCAGAACTGATTAGGTGATAGTATAAGAACACAAACATATGATTTCGTAAGCACCAAGATCGTTTGGAATGCTGTCAAACATCACATCTTTTTCCATGTCTTCTGTCGATTGCTTTGATGCTTATCCAAGAAGTAACCGACAATTATTGTCTTCCATTAAAATGAGTTACTATGGCTGTTCTTGATAACAGATAACTTACAAGGGTAGAAGTGTGTTTCTTTATAGGACTTTATAATAACTTTTCTTTTTATTACAGATGTGGCATAAATGATTCACCTGTTCGCGTACTCACCCCAAACCAACCAACCCAGGCAGATTTTGAAATCACTAGCTTCCGATTTAGGGCCGATCTCAGACATCCCGAATCACAGGTCATTGTAGACTGGTTAACAAGTAGCGACTTGACACAAACGGACAGACAGACTCACAGTCAGACTTACAGACAACAAACATAAAGCTAGGCAGCAATTGGGAATATTTTTACCAGAAAGCAATCGCTCTCTTTTGGCTCTTCTTGAAGAGACTGTC
>WURT03063580.1:0-13745 GCA_009936505.3 Holothuria glaberrima | reverse complement strand
TAACGTTGCGAGAACTCCTCAAGTGTTGACAGTGCTGGCCTGTGCGGCCACATCACGTCCCACTGTTCTGATCCACGACGCCATAACCAGTGGGGATTAGGAATGTTAAGGGCGACTTTTCTCATTATATGTGCTGAGGAAAATATCAAAATTTGGAAATGTGTTATTGCACAGGGGCCTGACTATCATGCCTGCCGAGCAGGGGGGCCTGGCCCCCAAATGCCCCCTCCCCTTGGCTACGGGCCTGCTGTGGCCTCCCTTAAAATATCCCTATCTAGTTGCCCTTCCGTACTCTCTTCAACCCCTCCCCGACCCCCCCCCGTCCTCTCAGTGGTGGACAAAGATCACAGAACATAGGCACAGGTTTAAATTTCACATCTGGGTGTCAGTTGAAGAAGACAGACGCCAAACTTGTGTTAGTAATTCGCAAAGAGAATTCGCTACGCCAACCATCCACATAAAGGGACACAAAATCCCAAATATCAAATGAAGATAGCACCCCTTTACTTACTTTACCTCCCATGGGCCGTCCACCCCGGACACACGCATGCCCACCTGCTTATACCCAAGACTGAAAGGGCCAGGAATCATAGGATGGGCACAGGTTTCATATGAAGAAGGCGGGACAAGAATTTTGTAATTAACTTGTCGATGGGCTTTGGTAGATCTACCAATCAAAGAGACACAAAGTTTATCCTCGTCGTACCCATAATCGGAAAGTAGTTACACCATCCTTTACTCAACCCCCCCCCCCCCAAGCAAGAAATTTCGTTCACCTGTCCATTCAAGTCCAAACGGACTTACTTGTCTGGTTCGTCGATCTGAAAAGATTTAAATTTGATCCTGGAGTAGCTATCGTAATCAGGGTAATTAATTCGACTTTGGTAAGTTAACTTAGACGAGGAGGGGTAATGCAATTGTGCTTTTAACATGAATAACCTCTCTACCCCACGGGTTTTTATATCAAATTTCATCATTCATGCATGACTCTACCCCTGGCTAGCTAAAAAGAACAGATGTTGGACATGATTAAAGCGTATTAGAGCCGGGGGTCGTAGGCAGCTTCCCACGTGAGCCTGAGTGGGCGCGCCCGTATGGATTGCAAATAAAGAAATGACAATAGTGACAAATTTGTGTTTTGCGAGCAATTTTCTGCGATCACAGGACGATTGAGATGTGAAATCTTCCTTGAATCCCGTCTCGTGTCCCCTTTTTGGGAGCCCCCCCCCCCCACCAATCATGACAGAATCCTCGACTTTCCACTTTCAGTGATCTTTACCAGTCCATTAAATTCTTCCATACATGTCTTGCTTTCAATTTTCACTTTTCTTCTTTGCATCATTGACGAAAACACAAACCATATAACTGAAGTTGGACAGTCACTTTCTTCCTACCCCTCTGAGTGGACTTTGCTTGCTCAGCCCCTCTTTTTTAAGGCTCCCAAAACAGGGTATGAATGAACAAGGAATATGCCGTACAGCCTGCTACGCAGGTAACCTTCTTTCTTGATCTGATTTACCTTCAAGCAAAAAGGAAACGTGAAAAGAGTAGTTGAGACCAGTGGCGTACGCAGGGGGGGAAGGGCCATGGCCCCTTTCTTGGATGCCAATTTTTTGTTTTTTAGACCCTAAAAATACTTAATATTTGTAACACTATTTTTACTTCAAAAGATAGCATATGTGGCACCAGATTGCATGTAAGGACGTCTAATTTTTCAAAAAGTTTCAAAGGGAAGGGGTTGTCTACCATTGCTCCCTCACTGATGCCATTTGTTTTTTGTTTTTGGTTTCTAAAAATACGCAAATCTTGTTACACTAATTTTACTTAAAAAAGGTAGCATATGTGGCATCAGATTGCATGAAAAGACACCTAATTCTTTCAAAAATTTTCCAAAGGGGGAGGGGGACACCCTTTTCCAAAGGGGAGGGAGACACCCCTCCCCTTAGCCCCTCCCCCGGCTGGCGATCACTCAGCATACTGCATGCCACCCCCCTCCCCTTGAGAGAAATCCTGCGTACGCCACTGGTTTGAGACCATTGTAATGAAGACACTATACGAGCTCATTTTATGAAACACTCATGCAGACTCTCCATGGAGAATTTATTTTAAGATCTCCTGGGCTCTGAGTGTCTGCCTTTGAAAACGAACGCAAATCTCAAAACCAACTCTGAATCGAAGTATCACCCCAAATTGTGAGGGTCCCGAGATATCGAGGAGGAGACTTACGAATAAATTCACTGAGGATAAATTTGCAAATGGTTATTACGGAATTTCCATTATAGACTAAAGGCAACTCCCTGGTGTGATTATTTGGACACCCCCGCTCTTCAAAGATCGATCGACTCAAAGTAAGTGGCGCTGTCTTCTAAAATCGAGCGAACACATTAAGCTTTGTGACCTGCTCTTAATATGTCACATACAATAAGTCACTGAACAATACGCTAAGCAAAGTGGGAATCGGTGTGCAAATAGTCTCTCTCGTGCGGAAGTGAAATCTCTACTAAGTTAGGTACTACTATTCAACCATACATTGATGACCACTTCACATCAGAAGGATCATTTCCGGACCTAGTTATGCAAATTGTGAATAATTTTCATATGAAGGACAGATGATTCACAAGATAATTTAAAAGGATCTCGAAGGGTCGATGAAGATACATTTTCAAACTCTTCATTGCGTATTTTGATTAAAAAGACTATAATCATCTCTCAGACTGCAACTTCCATCTGATTGAGTGTGTTCTCGTGACAGTACAAAGATACGTTAGGTAAGCATTTTGAGTAACTTTTGAAACAGTATTAAGTAAAGTGAAATTAAGAAAGAAAGCTATGTTTAAAAATGGCTCAGCCTTAAGCGCGGGTCACACTGCAGCGATTTTAGATAGGATTTTGTGAGGTTTAGTTAAATTCTTCTCTATACCTGGTCAAAAAGAGCCAAAAATTTACCAGCCTGTGTAAATATATGATTTGTATCAGGGGACTTCGAAAATGAAATGTAAACTATTTTTACGTGACGCCACATCAACAGACAGCGTTTACCGGGGACACGCGTACAAAAACGGATTGATTCTGGAACAAATATCGCTCAACAGAGGGATATAAGTTATATTATAATGGTAGCAGAACAGTTTATCGTGAGACAAAACATGATCAGTTATCGACATAGCGTGATCATCCTTAGAAAAAGGTCTGAATGAAAAACTATTGGTCCGATTTAGAAAAAATCTGACCGGATTTCGGATTGAAATTCGCTGTAAATCGCTGCAGTGTGACCCACCTTTTAGTCAGTGCTCTAGGGAATGTTTAAGTTCTATGGTATGAATTGCTAGTCCTGTTTAAGTATATAGTCTTTGCGTATGAAAGGACCTGATACTTGTCAAACGCACATGATGTAGATGAACTGAATTTCGAACTCGAAAGTCTTCATTTTATTTACGTTTGAACACAAGTTTGGCACCATAACAGGAATTTAGAAGGAACATTTTTGGAAGGAAGTGCACTTAAAATTCTGAAGGGATTATCGGGTAGTGACACTCCTTGAGCAAAACAAAAGTGAAATTAGCAAAGCTGAATTTGATCTGATTATTTTAAGTTTCTATTTTTATTTTGCTATGGCATTATTCAAGTTGGACTGAATTTAAGAGTAAGTTAGCATTATGTGAGAGTCGAAATGTAGATAAGTTTGATTGGATGTCCTTGGTAATTTCCTTTTTAATGATATATACCGTACTAAAATCAATTTGCTAGAAGAATGACGTAAAATAGATTATCTCAAAAATGTAATTTCGAGAGCAAAGTTTTACAAATCAGTATTTAGCCTGCATTGTTGGCTAAAATATCACATATGTTATAACTTACTACCATAGGTGGACAGAAAATTGTAAAGCTAATCACTGTCACTTCAGACAGACTGAACTTCGTTCAGAGGTTTTCTGGTACCGAAGAAGTGGGTGTAAGATGGTTAAACGTTATATACAGGTACCTTGGTGGTACCTTGGCAGTGGGAGCCTATATTTTGGAGTAGGAATAGTGAGGTCTTGTTAAGGTCGGCGCACACTGCACCGACTAAAAAGCTGTCAGGTGGCAGTTGGGTAGGTGCAGTGTGCCCCGAATTTTGTTCCCGTTTCGAAAATCCTCGTCGTAACTGAATCGGGCATATAAAACGTGTTTGATATTCTTCGTGGAGTCGGGGGAGTTGCGTCGTAGTTAAGTCGCTGAGTACTGACCCCACTGGGACACGATTTTAATGTATAGCCAATGACAAAGCGTTGTGAAATCAGGTGACAATTGCAGAAAAGCAAAATGGCAGCCCCCATGTGGACAGAAGAACAAGAGGAGAAATTATTATAGCTTTGGCAGTCAGTAACCTGTCTGCATGACGCCACCCATCGTCACTATAGCAATAAAACTCTTATAAGGTTCTGGTTCTATGCTCACTGTGTGTCTCCCTCTTTTATCCACTGTCTAGCAGATTTTTCCGCTTAATTTCACTGTCAACTTCTACATCTCTAAGAGGGTAAAGCAACAATAAACACCAACGTATACACAACGATTTGCCGGTGATACGTGCCATTTTTTTTTTGTTTTTTCGAAACGCGGGAACCAACATCAGTTGCAGGTCGCAGTCGTAGACGGATCGGTGTGGGGTGCGGCTAACGTACGATCCGACGCAACTTGTCACAACTGCATGCAACTCATCCTCAACGAAAAGTCGGGCTCAAATGTGCCGGGTCGCAGTCAGGTTGATGCAGTGTGCGCCCTCCATAACCCATACCAGGAATGTGAGCATGAAGTCACCAAATGTTCAAATATAAGTGACCTCATAATCTTTTGACTTGAATTCGAATTCTTTGAACTATAGATATAGACCTTATGCATTGACGTCACACTGACGTCAATTTGGAGGAAAACAATGAAGCATGCACTGTACGCACGACATTGCCTTCGCACTTAGACGCGTAGAACAATACAAAAATAGCTGTCTGCACTGCGTCGTCTGCTGCCGGGTCACTGCCCTATACTGTAGCACTGCACTGCACTGCCAGGCTGTTGAAACGGTCGATTCACAGTCCTTTTCCTTCTTCTTCTACCTACCGAACGTATGCCTAAAATGACTACTGTTCCGACTTTTTTTGCGAAAAAACTACAAAAGTCTACATGATCTGCATGGCACAGAAAGACCCTAACGCTAGGCCGAACGGAACTTAAGGACAGCTAATTGACAGACTGAGCCTCCCCGTTTCTAGGTAAACAAACACTAACTTGAATTTACTTTTAATTTGGCTAAAAATTAATTAGGCCTCACTTAGCTAGAACGTTAGGTTACCTCCAATGAAATACCTGGAACATACACGCAAAAACTTCGTTGGTTTCCATCCTGGCCGTCTGAGGTTTGCTAGCCATTTACCCATTCGTTCTTTTGACAATTTTTGGTAAACTTTACCCTGACTTCGCGAAGTGGTGGGATACCGAAAAAAGAAGTTTCGCTTTTGTAACTGTGATTCGAACATCCGACTGCTCGAAAAGAACTTACCAGATTTATTTGTGTGCTGGATGAATAATTCCTATCCTATAGGCCTAACGCAGTGTAGTAGGCCTATTAGCAGTAGGTCTTTATACTACACTGACTACAGGAATTGCTTGTAATTGTTGCATGCACGTCGCATTCTGCTGTCGTCTGCTTTTCCCACTATTTTTCCTCCAGAGGAGGGCGCACTTTATGGCTCCGTGACGTCATGTGCATGAGGTCTACAGACCTTATGTATTGACATCACGCGAACGTCATTTTGGAGGTAAACAATGAAGCACAAGTGCACGATCGGAGTAGATTTTGCTCCCACGTGTAGTAGACTTAGGCGCGTACACGACTCGTTGACAAATGAGCTGTCTGCATTGTTGGTGTTACCTGCAATGATACGCGCTTTTCCTCCAAACGAGGGTGTTTTTTTCGGCGTTGTGACATCATGTGCATAAGGTCTATTGTAACTAAGAAGGACCGTGCGTCAACTGAATATAACGCGCGCTCTGCCAGCGACGCTTTTTATGTATGCTTTGTAAAAGACGTCACAGCCTTTTCCTCATTGACATGAAACGCCCCTGTGTTGAAAATTTTTAAAAATACTATGCATGAAATTAATATGATAGCCTGTTGGGTATTTATACGTCTAAGAAAGTATGATTGTCCATAATTGAAACTTTAGTTGTGGTGATCTGGATATCTCGTGAGGCGGTTTCGTAACAATATAGGCCTAAGACTGTGCTTAATATTACTAGTTTTAACAGGGATATCACCATTGTAAGAGGGCGATAGTTCTTCGTCGGAGAAGGCTATCCCCTCCTCCGTCTGGCAAATTTTCCCATATCCTTGCTGAGCCTAACTGGGTATGATAGAGTATATTATCGTTGACGGTGACCAATTGCATCGTTTTATTTTTTATTTTTTATTTTTCATTTTTTTTTTATTTTTTTTTTATTTTTTTTTTATTTTTTGCAAGTTACGGAGGGCAAGGACTTTAACAAAACCCTGAATTTTCAAACTTTCTCCGATAAAACCTCGAAATTTTCAAATTATCTGCAATATACACGTAACATTTTCAAAATTTTCCCGCAAAACTTTTCATGTTTTAATTAAAATTTTCTTCACTCGAAGCGTGTCGAAACGTTTAGCCAAGTTGACGTCCTGCCGACAACAGGGCCGAATTGAAGCATGGGCCAACGGGCCACGTGCCTAGGGTCTCCCGCAAAAAGGGGGGGGCACAAAAATTACATAATTGAATTTTGGGTAGTTTGTGGAGATCATCTGTGCTAATTTTCGTTTTCTAGGTTTACATGTTCGTTAGAAGGAAATCTATGAGGTTCATTTCGAGTGGAGGCGGGTGAAAGTGACCACAGCCTTTGCCCTCCTTTCGTAACTTGGGCCACTGTAGTCTTGTGGAGAATCATAGTCGAAGGGGGCCCCCACAATAGTTTGTGCACAGGGCCCCACAACAAAAATCCGGCCCTTGCCGCAAGTTGTCGGCTCTTCGAGTTACAACCATTTGTATCACGACCCACAGTTTTAGAATTACTCACTTCTTAAAATGACTAATTGTGGGATAACAGCAGAACATGTTTCAAAAGTCAAAATTGGGTGAAATGTACTGATCCAATAAAATTCAAGAAGAGGAGCTAGGGTCACACCCTTCCTTTCAAGGTGAATTCTCTTTCTTGACTTTTGGGGAAATTGTATTTCTCGTCTGGGAGTGACCTTTTAAACTTGTGATCTATGTTCTCCTTTCACCACAATCTGTTATACATTGATTTCTTTGGGTTGTAGCCTACATGTATATCAAAAACCTAAGCTTAATATTACCGTACCGTGTTGTAGTTCACCACTAATCCAAGCCAGGGCCGGATTTACCTTTGTGGGGGCCGTGAGCATAAACCAATGTGTGGGCCCTATCGACTATAATTCTCCACAAGACTACAGTGGGGCAAGTCACGAAAGGGATTCAGTCTGGAATACTCTACCCAAAAAATACAATAATGTCAATTTGTGGGGCCCCCTTTTTGTTGGTCCCCTTGGCACGTGCCCGCTGGTCCATGCATAAATCATGCCCTGATCCAAGCTAATTCCCTTCGCCTACAAGATCATCCGTCCACTTTATTCCCTCTAGATTTTTCGGAGCTCATTAGGGACCGTGCACTACAGGGGATGGATAATTTGTTATGTAGGCATTGCTAGAAATGATTTGAACTACACCCAGTGATCATAAATCTAGTTAATTTATAGCACAAGGGTTCGCAAGTATTTTCGGTCACTGGCCAGTTTTCCTTAAGTTCATGCTTTATCATTGATGTGGTAGCCAGCAGCGGCAAATCATGGGTTTCGAGAAAGGGACTCATTCTTGAGGGCAAAGCACACACATAAGGAGTCCTTAAGTACCTGGACACCGGGCAATGATCTATAGGGATTGCAAGATGAGTCTATCATCAGATTACTTTTAATTTGCAGACGAATAGGCGGTCAATAAGTTGGCCCATTCATTTTTCATATTGTTCAAAATGAGTATGTGCAAATGTTGAAGGGGGATGCTGTCCAAAGAGGCGTGACCACGCCCCCTTTCATTCTCCGACATAATGGTAAACATCAGGGGGAGTCCTAGCACCCATAAACGTACGTGTGGGAGGGGAAACATCAATAGCCAATAAATAGATTCCAGGGCATGGAACTGCCCATACTTGGGGCACTGACAATTTATTTTCTTGCCAAGATTATGCCATATTTTTTAATTAATCAGAAATATTTTAAGGGCATACACCCCCTACAGCCCATTCCCCTCCCGCATCATTTGTAAAATGTCTCCCCGTAAAGACCCATGCCAAAACCCTCCAAGAATTCCCTCAAAATTATTCGGGAGAGCCACTTCCTCTTACTTAGGGGGTCAAAAACCTTTCCATTTCAAACACTGAGACCAAACCTTTTGAAATTTCTGAGTGATATCTTTGGTATCAACAATCAAGACTAAAGTCAGAATGATTTGATTAGTCATGAGAGTCAGCAGCCGTTTTTTATTCTTCTCAAAATCGATAATAGTTTTGCCTCTGTTTTGCGTGATACTGTGATTCAAAACAACTAACATTTGGGCTGTATTCAGGGACTCGGTGGCTTCACCACCTTCCAATGCCGTTCGATAAACTTAACACAGTATTATATCAAACAAGCAAACATACAACATACATGCAGGGTTTACGGCAGAAAACTACAATTATCCCTAGCAAAGTAATAGATACAATCAGTCCCCGTCGGGAGGGCTTCCCCACTCCCACTTCTCGTCAGGAAAATTTTCTTATTTCGTCGTGGAGAAAAAGTGAGTCTGATAAGGCGTGTAAGCTTGGACGAAGACCAGTCCTCAAAAGTTAGCTTACATATTTTTTTGTTCGCAAACAGGGGAGATTCTTTAATAATATTCCAAAGATGTCGAATTTTCTTCAATAAACACCCCAAATTTTCCAATCTTCTGCAAGTAAAACTTAAAATTTTTGGCACATCCTCCGATAAACCATGGTTGCATGTTTCCGTCGCCGTTTTCGGGGCTTCAGTTTGCTTTCCTTCCCTTCGAGGAGCTTGTCTCCCTTTTGGGAATCCTGGTGCCACCCCTAAGCAGAGCTTTACATAGAAATAGATTTTAACAGTGAGAGGGCGCGCTTTTCCGGCACCCCTTGCCTATGACAAGTTGTTTACTTTGCCTGCCCGGCTTCTGCGCCAGTATTGGCGGCACTCACAGTAAGAGTATGTTTATGTGAAAAGACCTACATATTCGACACCTGCTGCAAAGGTTTATCATTCACTCTCCCCAAGGTAGTCGACCCCACCTCCCTTATCCTAATGTTTTACGGAAGATTGCTTTAGTGTACACATTTGCCTTCTAAGGTGGAAGAACTTGAACTCTCTATGAAACCACAGTTCTTATTTTACTTGCTCCCCATACCTCCACGAAAAACCCCGATGACGAAAATGCATATCCTGAATGACATTTTACTGGGATCATGCGCAGTTGAAGTAATTGGCCTATAAAAAGTTCTGTGCGTAATTGTCAGAAAAACTTCAGTTTGATTTAATTCGTATGTAAAGTTAGCGTGTGTTACGTGTACAGCTGAAATTTCTGACGTATAACTTTGTGACCTTGCAGGGGCGGTCCGTTTTGGCGCGGGTTCACTTTTGTAATGAAAGGGACCTAGATATAAAATGCCTAAACATTTTGCAAAGGACATTCCCCAATATGGGGGAGGGCACTTCGGAAATGATTCCGGTTACACTTATCCCAAAGTACCCTCGACTCTTTAAATAACGCCGAAGAAGCAACATCCCCAAAGGACACTCAGGCTTAAAAGTCACCAACCTCTTGACCTTCAGACCACATCATGCATCTGTCTGCTATGATCAAGAGCCAGGGCTTATCATGCATGGCTCCATCCTGGACTAGCTGAAAAGAACAGAAAGTACACATGATCTTAGCCAGAAGGTCAAGAACAAGATCATTCCGGGTGGAATATTCGATAGCACGCTATTACGTGTATATCCACTATTTCTCCCAAACAGCATTGTCTTGTAGTTTTTCTTTCCTAATTAAGTCCCAAGTAAGTATAGTACATTTCCTTTCGTTGAAAAGGTACACACTTCCTGATTGGAGTTGTAACCGAATACTGCTTGTGGCTCTTGATTGGTTATTAACTGTATTTACTGGTAGGAAATTTCGTTGATATTTGAGCAAATAGTCTGCCTTTTGTTGAAGTTTTTCTTCTCGAACGTGACGGTTGACGTAATTCATAGGTTTCTTTTTGGACTCCAAATGGGATTGATTTCAAGGCAGACGTACTTCTTCCTTAAATTTGGTAACACACAAAAGCTTGACGGCAAAAGGCAATGATAAAACAAAGCAGATGCGCTGTAGCATCAAATGATATTTTAACCTGTTAACCACATATTTCATATCAAACCTGTATGTACAATTTCACTTTCAAATTTCAAAATTTAGCCTCTATAGATTGCAAGAAAACACTCTCTAGATAGAAAACCGGTCTCTGATTCAGTCCCGCTAGTGCGATGCCTTGAGCCCCAGGGGTGGGAAGAGTCACATTCAGGTCTCTTGCGGCACCCGTCCCCAGTATCCGCTATTAAATGCGAGTAGTTAAAAAACAGTGGCATTTGAGGCAGCGAGGTTTAGCAACCTGAAACGCGGGGCCTGGATCCCCGATCCACCTTGGCTTTTTCGGTGTTCCTCTCATCTGAGCAAAGTTTATGGTTTGTTACGATTCCATCTGTACTAAGTTTCCAAGTATGGATAATTCCAAAGCGGTCTAAAATGTTGAAAGTGTTAGCCACGGGACGTGAACGTAAACTAAAAGCCATATTAGTGGACCCCCGTTGTGTGACTGGACCTCAGTTGTGTGGTTGTACGCAACGTTCTAAAATACCGACCCTTCGAGGCCAAATCATGAGCTCCCCCCCCCCCAAAAAAAAGAAAAACAGTTTTCTAATGATGTTTACTGGAACATGAACAACGCATCTTAAAGGTTAACATAGAAGTTATCACGTATATATCGAAAAATCAGAAACAAAAATATTTGACAAGCCTTGACATGGACTTTAAAAACATTACATGAATTTATAAGCGCATTTTACTGGGTGATGGGCAAACCTACACTCCCATTTCAACAAATAGTGACGATTTCAGGGCAGCACTTCAAAGCAAAATTATTCAGCCTACACGTTTATCCATCAGTGAAAATAATCAACGCCAAATCCTTTCACCCCTGCATTGCATGTGAAATCCCTCCCCCCACGTGCCTAACCAGAAATAACGAAGTGAGATACTAACTCGAACTGGTATCGTTCCAGCTTTTACAGATGCAACAAATCAGGGGTTTTCGTCCTTGCATTGAGGTGGAAGCATACTCCCGACCCATCACATTTTTATTGGGGGCATTAGCCCCCTCCCTCTGGTTCCTTACGCCAATGGACGCCCTCCCTCTCTCCCTCCTGCTCCCCACACAAATGGACAGCTATATTTTGAAATGTCTTGTTCAGATAGTGTTTTGCCGCGAAACTAAGAATTCGTCCATAATTTTTCAACTTGTACATTAACGAAGAACAGTAATCAACAATCTAACCTCGTTCTTTAATATAAGTATCGCTGACGGTGACCCTTTAATGAGGTATTGAAATTTAGGATACCTGTCAATGCCATATCTTAACAAAAGGCTTTTCATTTAACAAATCTGATATAAGCAAGGCATTTAGTACGGATCATTTCATGAACGGTTTTTATTGGTTAGCCAAGGAGGCAAAATACAATTTGGCTGTCACCAGTTGTGAAACGAACCATTATTATGTTGTCATATTGTTCACTGATCGCGGGTAGATCAATCAATACTTTATTTTTCTGAGAATAAATAAAAATAACAGATGGCGGTTAATCCTCTTCTGAGATTTAACATAAAAAAAACGTGGAGATGGACTGAAGATGTAATAACTTGGTGGTGGCATAATCCATAAACCTGTAAACTGAAGATAATTTACCCAAAATTGATCAATGAAAAAGGAGCGAAAAATTGACACGTTCTTTTGTGGATAACTTTTAATATAGTGTGTCGGAAACATGTTACTTTAACAATAAAATCACTCAAAATGTATACCCCGGATGTCGAAACGAAATCCAATTCCTGGGCATTTTCTGAGTTTCAGCCGTTGGCCTATCACCAACTCCTCTTTATTACTACAATAAATGAGAGGAAGGAGTAGCTCGCATGATACATTTTAAAGATTGTCAAACTACGCCACAAAGGTATCCTCGTGTAATGCATGTTCAAAACAAACATGATGAGCAGCCTTAAAAGGAAAGTCACAAACACACAAAATAATAACACATGTATATATGCTTATACCAACCTACGAAAGACTTGAATTTGAGAGTCTCTGCCATCAATTTTGGAACTTAATATTCCATGTATATTTCTAATTAGGTGCCTGCTGAGGAGGTGAATTGCGAGTTTTTCATCATGTATTGAACAAAGGCCAAACAATCTTGAATTCATGGCTTAGTGGTTAGAGCTTTCAAACTAGCTAGCGGGAGGTCTCGAGTTCGAATCCCGTTTGAGTCAGATTTGCTTACACCTCATCCAAATTTTCGACCTTTGCCGAATTTCATTTCCTCAAAGGATTAACTTTCGGGGACAATTCTGGAGATACACCCCCCCCTCCATTTTGACTTTGTCCTCCCAATAACTAATTTATGCCCTCGTAGTGTATGAGACACATACTTCTTCCCTTTCAATAATTTTCTTACACCGCCGAACAAATGCCATATTTCTCCAAACCTGACAACTGGCTTCCCCTTCCTGAAGGTTTTAGGTGGTGGCGCTGTTATTCGAAAGCTAATCCACGGTTGCACAGGGCCTCATACACAGTTTTGGTAGTATAAAGTTATGAAACACGTAAGCATTTGCAGTTCAAGCGACCTTAAGTACTGTGAGAATCCGTCTCGTTTCTCACACTTCACTTAATTTCGCGCCATCTGCTACGTCCTCGCACCACTTCCCCCCCCCCCCCGTTACATTCTTCTCCGTTTCATTGAGTTTCTGTCAATTCATCAACTTCTTCCAGTGTCCTATTAAAAATTAATCAAAAAGTGTTTTTGAAGTGAAAATAGTTTCGTCACATCAACGTCAATAATTTGATAGCGAACCACTTTTCAAACGAAATGATCGCAATACAAACCAGTCAGGTGTAACCAGTATCAAACTGTCCACCATAATTTGATGTCCGGTGGTGTAAACACGCTTTCAAACAACGGAGAAAGTGAAAACCTAAAAACGCTAATGTAAAATACAAATTAAGTCAATGAATTAGACTCACCTCGACTCCTGTTACGTTTACTTCAGTTAACAAACGTGCATGGAACTGTCACGTAGCTTGTAAACTCCGGGTGAACATCCGACTCTGCAAAGTGAGAGCTGGAAAGTTTGTCACAAGAATTTTACTCCTTCCAAAAAAACCTTATCTAAATTACTCCTCCACAAGGTGTTCGGCCCTCACCTCACCCATTATTAGTAGGCTTCCAGGAAGTGGAAAAAAGCAAACGCAAATCTGGCTAGTTAACTGGTTCACCATGGGCCGTCGGTAGGGGGTTAAAGGTCTATAGACATGTAAATGTGATGCTTCCCTATTTGGTGTAAAAAGCATTAAAAATAATAAAAATAGCCAC
>WURT03063569.1:0-13745 GCA_009936505.3 Holothuria glaberrima | reverse complement strand
TTTATACATTATGATCGTTCTATTGGCGGCCATTTTGTTGTTTCCGCCATCTTGGTTAGTATGGAGTCCTAAATAAATTGTCAGAAATTATGCTTTGAATTTTATGTACAATATGCTATAAAGATATATCGGGTTTTCAATCGAAATATATTTTTAATGATTATTATTATCTATTTTTATGCTACATTATTTATATTTAGCGGCCATTTTGCTTTTTCCCCCATGTTGGTTGACCTCAATTCCAACAAAAATGTTCTTACATATAATTTAAATTTTCGGCATGAACCATGGCCATATTTTAAGTTTCAGTGAGTTCAACATATTTTTCATAAATATTTTTCTCGTTATTTCAATATATCATTAATTACAAAAATTTTTTAACGTGTCTGAGGTTTAGGGTAGTGAAGAAACTAAGGGAAGTTCCGAGTGAAAATAGGAGTACATTCAGCCTGAACTTAGTTAAATCTAAGTATCATTTCTAAATCCACTCAAGCAACGTTATATATGATTATTTCATAACTTGCCCTACCCATCCTACGGAAAAAATTGCATGCGGCGGCAATTTTGGACGCCATTTTGAAGTTCCCCAGCCGACACCGGCGGCATCTTTTTTTGGGTAAATCTAGACACCTTTACCTACTCAGATCTGTTGAAAAGAGATTCTTTACAATTTTTTCGCAGATGGATCTTAGTTTGGGGTTACTAGGATAACTATTAACTATTTCATTTTAGACGCGTGGATCTTCACCGGAGGTAGAAAGTTTGGAATGATGAATGTTGTTGGTGATGCTGTGCGAGAACACGCCGAGACTGATTCGTATGTGAAAGCCATTGGTCTTACAACGTGGGGCTTTATCAATCAAAAAGAGGCACTGCTTAAGGGGATGGTAAGATCTCTATAATTCTCCTTTTGTGTGTTCTAGACCGTACCAGTAATTTTGGTAGGTATTTGTAAAACGGTCTCTTATGGATAAACAACATTGCATTACTCCCATTGCAAGTTTTGTATTGTCGTTCAAAGGATGCATTATAACCGATATGGAAGTCGGTTTTCCAAAGCAGGTTCTGTAGATGCAGTGGTTTGCTTTAAAGAAAGGAACTTAACCATTCGTTACGTTTTTGAGTTTCAATGAAAGAGAAACCTTTGCAGTAAGGACGGTGGGTGTATGTATGTTTGTATGGTGTATGTTTGTGAGTTTAGGTCACCAGAGGTTAAACTGAAAACCAATTGTTAACACGATAGGTCCAGATGGGATGCATGGATACTCATCATACTTGGTGTGTATATATATTTTATCAAGAGAAAGGACTCTATCATTTTGGTGGAGGTCAAAGGTCACCATGGATCATTAGAGGTCAAACCCTGAAAACTATGTTAACACGCTATCTCAAGATAGGAAGCACGGAAACTCTCCATACGTGGCATGTATATGTATTTAATAAAGAAAAACAACCTATTTTGGTGGAGTTCAAAGGTTATCTGAGGTCACCAGAGTTCAGATTTTGAAAACTATGTTGACACAATATCTCAAGATAGGCAGCATACTTAGCATGTGAATACAGCATACTTAGCATGTGAATACATTTACCCAAGAAGGACTGTATTGTTTTTGTTAGAGGTCAAAGGTTAGCAGGGGTCATCGGAGGTCAAAGGTCATCTTAGGTCATTACACTTAGCATGTAGATGCATTCATTAAAAATCCCTCTTGATTTTGGTGGAGGTCAAAGGTCATCTAAGGTCACCACAGGTAAAACGCTGAATACCTTGTTAACGGGATATTTTGAGATAGGAAGCATGGATACTCTTCATACCAAACATATAGATGCATTACCGTGCAGAACCGTATTGCTTGTGGTGAAGGTCAAAGATCATCTAGGGTCATTGGAAATGAGTTCATCGAAACCTCAAAATATGCTTGCACTCTTGTTTGTTGAGGTATGCATGACACAATTCGTGCACAATTTTAAAGTCATACGCCAAGAATCGTTTTCATAAAACAAAATGTAATTATACAATACATGAAGACATAACTCAAAACATGTTGATTGCTGAAATTTATTGGTCTTGTTCATTCTTCTCGTCTTTCTCGCTGCCCTTCTAGCCGTATGAGAGTCGCCGAAGACAAGACCTTGACCCAGGTCACTCTCACTTTCTTATGTTTGATGACGGTACAACTGATGCAGTTGGAATTGAAAACCTCGTTTGGGGCAAAATTGTTCACAAAATATGTCAAAAACAGTTGCAAGGGGACGAGGCAAGATCACAGAAAGGTAGGCCGAAGTTTTTTGTGATTATATAAATCTTTGCATAAAAAACCTAGGATAAAATGACAAATTCCAAAATGTCGACGATGTTCTTCGAGTGAAACCATATTTGGTCGTATGTTTTACTACCATAGCCTTTTTATTTTTTATCATTTATCACTAGGTGCGACAATTCCTTCTGTTTGCTTGACTGCAAATGGTACCACTACTTCACTGACCACAGTTTACGAGAATATCATACACGGTACACCCTGCCTAGTTATTGAGGATACGGGTACTATGGCTGACATACTGACCTACGCTGTCAAGCATGCAGTATCGGTTCAAGATGTCAAAAGTAAAAATCAAACAGACAAAATCAAAGACACAAGCAAGTATGTAATTTTATTGAAACGACAATCTTCTAAATTAAGTATCTTCCTTTTTCAATTAACTATTAACATTGATGTGACAAGATAGTTGAAAATGCGTACTGCTTTAATACCGTAGGGTTGCTCTGTAAAATACTTCCAAAAACTCATGCATCAAAAAGGTTTTAGTAAAATCTTACAAATGTCCTGTTGTTTTCCTCCTAAAGCATACCTTTCATAATGGTACAGAACATATGTATTGTACACAAGGGGTACACCGAACAGATACACAGCATACCTTGTACAGCGAGGAACCACGCGATGAAAACGAACCACACGAATAAGGTTCTAGAGTATAATTAATGTAACATTAATCAAAGAAAGCACCACCTCGTAAACTAATCATGGTCTCTTGATATTTTTATACAAAGAAGTTCTCCCAAACTTTAAGCCATATTTATTTGTGGCATTTTGATCTTTAATTTTTATTCTCCTCAAATGTTATGTTATGCTACATTAGTTGTTTATAAGACTTTAAATGGTCTAGCCCTTGAATTTATTATTGACTTGGTTATTCTCTACAAATCGGTCCGTACCCTTCGCTCGTCTGGTGACATCCTGCTTTGGGACCCCGTAACTAATACTATAGCTGGTCACCGTGCCTTCTTTGGTGCTGCTCTATCACTGTGGAACAGACTCCCAGCTGATATCAGGCATGCCCACAATTCACCATCGTTTAAATCAAAGCTTAAGTGATTCTTGTTTCGTGAATTTTTCTGTATAAAGCGCCGCCGAACATATCTTATGATGGCGGCGCTATATTATGTCATTTAGTATATTATTTTATTATATATACGGTAGAGGTGAGTAATACTTGCACGATTCTAAATTACCTGCCAAATGCTGATGAAAAACATTTTACACATATGCCTCTTTTGTCTTTTCTATCGCCTTCCCAGAAATATCAGGTATCTCAACAATGCATCCTTATCACACATTTCAAGACAACTTCAAAAGGAATTTGGGACACGAGACTTAGAAGTAAGCCTAGAACACATTAAAGCGTGTGTTAGAGACCCCTACCTAATAGCCACGTACCGAATGGACGATGTGTCAGAAAGCGCTGCAGGATTGCTGCATGCAATCGCGAAGTGTGAGTCTTCAGTTTAACGTATAGTCTGGTCAGTGTGAAAAGCACTGATTCAGTATACACACGCTTTGGCGTCCACAGTCCACAATCTCGGAATACTCTTGTGGTGTGAAAATTTTTTATGTCGTCTGTGCTTTTGTGATCCTATGGATTTAAAGCCCCTTCTCATCAACCGTTAGGCTCATTCAAAATGACTTATTCCAATAATCAAACTTATATTTTATGTTCAAGTCTTACAGAGGTTATTACAGTACTTTTTTGAGCAATTAGTTACATGATAATAATAGTTCAAAATGTGGAAATTAGCTTTTTTATTCATCGCGAAGTTTTACTTACCATATAAAAAAGAAGCAGCACAATTCATGTTACTTTTATCTCCACTTAAATGTTTTAGTTCAAAGTGAAGAAATTGAGGCTGATAGAAAGCTAGCCCACTTGACGACTGAAATTTGAATATTCTCTTGTCTTTTTGTACCACCTTTCCGGATTCCGTCAGTAATTCCAAGTCAAAAATTAGCTTGAAAAATTACTTCTGGGTGAGCTTAAATCAACTCAAAATACCAGCTTGTGTCAAACTTGTACCTCATGTGCGTTTTCTACAATATATTTTTCTTCAGTGATCGTCCGAAACCACAAACAAATTTCAAACCAGTTGGAACTTGCTATAACATGGAATACGGTGGACGTTGCACGGTCTACAATATTTGCAGAAAAGAAAGATTGGCAGGTAACTACTATCAAATCATTTAATAACCCAAGAATTTAAAATAAGTAATGTATTTATTTCAAATTTGAGCATTCATGTAGCCAAAGTCGAATTTTGTGACATTTGTTCATGGCAACAGCAACTGTCTCTCAGTTTGTTTTGTTATCGACTTTTCCGTTTGCAGGAAGAAGTACTCTCTAACTGTTTCCAGTATGCTATAAGACGAAACGCTATTCACTTCGTGGATTTGTTTATTGACAATGGTGCTGTGTTAGATAAAACAAAACTTGAAGAACTTTACAATGAAGTAAGTTATTACCAGCTTTATACGTTCTGGAACTCAGAGACTTTCCTCCGAGATTTTTCTGCCAAGCTTCCTTCACTGTAGCAGTCTGGTGGCATGAGTAAGCAATAACCTCATTTCTAAAGGACAACGTAATCTGATGAATAGGATTATGAAAATTTTTGAAGGCTGAACGTCAACAGTGGTCTCAAAAATATTTACAGGTAGTAATGCAATATGTTGTTGGATACTTCAATTGCTAGTCCTACACAGTACACAGGTCGTGTTTGCCAGTAATTCCTAAAAAATAAGCAATTTGTCAACTCTCAGGGGCATGAAAGAATTCATGCACGTCCTTCAGTGACCGTTCCAAGTTCCTGTAAAAATCTGTTGGCATGTAAAACAAGATCAATGCTCATGTTGAGATTTTAAAAAGTATAAAAATAACAGTGATGAAGAATCTTTTGAGCTTAAATTATATTTTAGTTGTGCAATGAACTAACGTTCTATTTCGCTCTGCGGTTTTATATAAACTAATAGCATTCTCAACACTACAGTTGATTATATTTCAGAACTGTGTTTATGTTACGATAACACTTTTTTGCAGGAAGAGAATGACGCACTCTCACCGAAGCTCTTACAAATGAAAAGAAAGGTAAGGGAAAATTATAATAAATAATATGCTGTAGGTTGTTTTGATGAATGCGTTTAACATAAAATTACAGTACATGTTTGGTTGACTTCACTGTAGATTTTGAGTCTAAGGGCCCCAATCTTTAATTTGTTTATTTGATTGGGTTTTTTTTATTTGATTGCGTTTGGTTGTATTTTTAAGGTGTTTGCTAAAGTCCTCTTGGAGACTGGCATTAAGAGAACTACCTGTCGATTGTCGTTTATGTTTGTTCTCACTTTAACATAGTCTTGTTTTGAACTATGGCAGGAAACCAAACTTAACTTTAAAATTAGGCCGATGCTATTAGATCCACTTCAGATTGAAGGCTCAATTATGTCATGATTAAACTTTAGACCTTAGACTACTTCTTAACTCACAAAAGAACTGTATGAAACATTACTATGATATATGCCAAATTTCAAAACAGTTAAGTATGTATCACTGTTTAAGATTCAAAAGGACTGTTTTTCATGACGAAATTCAAAGGTGCTTGTTAGGCAAGCTATACTTTCTACAAACAAACGGACAGCAGACGTATTAGGGTGTTTTGCTGTTGACTATAAAGGAGTTTGTCTCAATGATTTTGCAACTCTCAGACAGTGTATATATAAGTGTTCAATGTACATCAACGTAAGAGAAGTGGCATACCTTTAAAGCACAAAACGCGCCAAAACTACTTCTTAATTTGTCACTATGGCGACTGGCAATGCAAACGATATTAGCCAAATATTTAGATGCGCTCTCCATGATATAGTAAACGACGTGAACCCTTGTGTTCAGTTTCTAAGGGCCTAATTTTCGAATCTGGATGAGAATCACAAAATTCAGGTTGCTGTCGACAACCAGCTAGGTTCAAATAAAGTAATTCAGTAAAGTCTCCTGCTAAAGTAGCACGACCTTAATTGGAAAACATATATCACACTCCGAAACGTTAAGCTAGTCGCAAACTACACTACTACCCACTGCAACTCACCTCGATCGTCGGGTCTCCAACAGTCGTGTTAATTTGAGTGAGTTCAGACTGGCAGTTCGAACACAATTACGTCGCGTCGCTTTCAGTCGAGAAGAACCAACATGTTCGTTCTTCTCGACTGAAGTCTGGTCTGGTCTTAAAACTGCCAGTCCCAGTCGTAAACTCATGCACAGTACACGATTGTTGGAGACCCGACAATCGAGTTGAGTTGCGGTTTGCAAAGTTGTGTAGGGTACTGCTAGCTTTATTTGTGCGATCGCATATAAATTGTCAAGTGCTAAATATTTATGAAGTCGACCATAGTGTGTTAGTTATTTTCATATCGTATCCATTAAACCTGGTCTTGTCACCTTATCTGTAGAATGGAGGTCAACTAACACTGGATGTAATCAAACAGTTTCTTGGAAGTATGGACCTTAAAAACATGGAGAATGCTAATACAGAAGGTAATTGTATTAAGCTTCTGCTCGTAGCAAAGCATTGTGTGTATTTATGATAGTAAGTTATTCAAATCCATTGTTTTCTTTGAACTTTTGCTGAGGAATTCTAATGCAATCAATTTCAAAACATCCCATCCCTTTAAAATTCACGTGCATCTTTGTTTTCGGGAACTTTGCTAAATCTTGGGTGATGATGAACTGGCAATTGTGTCTATTTGGTATTATCTCTTAACATCTTGAAATAATACAAACTTTGCTAATAGAACAGTGTTAGATGGCTTAAGTTTTCTCGCAAAACATGAATGTCTATACAAATTGAACCCAATACGTACACTTAATTTTTCTTATTTTTGGTTTAATCTTGGAAAATCCGTTTTTCCTGAACAGGATCACTTTTCATCATAGTAAGAACCCTAGCATTTTTTAAATTTTTCTCAATTTGTAATCACAAAGTTATCTTACTGTTTACCGTTTAACCCTTTTTAGTATCAGACTGCTGTACTTTGCAAGACGTTTTTCTGTATGCTGTCATCACAAGTCGTCAAAGACTGGCAAAAGAATTCTGGAAGCATTTAGATGAACCAATTATGGATGCTCTGGTAGCTTGCAAGATTCTTCAAAAAATGGAATACAGCGAAAAAGACATAAGAAAAAAACGGAAGATGGAGCAACATGCAAAGTAAGAGAAATATTGTACATATCTGCATTTTTATCACTTCGGAGGAATCAGCTTGATTATCAAATCTTCAAAGAGTATACATGGTTTTGATGATGTTAAGAGTGATCACAGATATGAGAGAATATTTGTATCACGTCTTGCCCGACCCGGTAGTGGTTTTGCATTTCTGCTGTACTCAAAAGAAACCACTTATGTATTCATCCAATGCCGACCCGGCAAAATGACTTCTGGTTGTGTATTTTAGTATTTACGGTAGTCTGTGAGGAAGGTGGTATCACAGAAATAAGTTTTTCAAATCATCTGTTGCCAGTTTGAGGAAGACATGTTCGTGACAATATTTTTACCACCAACCTTGCTGATAATATTTCGCAATTAAGTTTTTAGTTGTCTTTTTGTTTGTCTATCGGAGTAGATAACATTTTGTGAAAAATGTAGTTTGTTATAATGTGGGGTGTCATCAACAGAAACTTGACTTTTACTGCTCTTTGGTTCCTCGCTTCAACAAAGGAGCCCATGTTGTCAGGTTGACGTGCATGCATCCACATACTAAGTATATGAAATCCATCCAAGCTTCGTCACTGGAGATACCGTGTTAAAAAGGTTTTAAGTGTTTGACTTCGGTAAGCCCAGATAACGTTTGACCTCCAACAATAGGGCACACCTTCTTACTATGGCGGATCTATGTACAAAGTTTAAGTTTAATCCAACTTTCCCTTGTTGAGTTACAGCGTGACCCAAGCAAGTGTCAAAGACACACACACACGCACAGCTTATGGTAAGAAGATGAATCCAATTATTTTTTATGAAGGTCAAAGGTCATCTGAGGTCACTTGGAGTCAAATACTGAAAACCTTGTTAACACGATATCTCAAGATAGGAAGGAAGCTTGGATAGATTTAATACTTGGTATGTGCGTTATAGTAGAAAGATGAATCCTATTGTTTTTGGTGGAGGTCAAAGCTCATCTAGAGTCACCAGAGGTAAATATCTGAAAACCTTGTCAACACGATATCTCAAGGTAGGAAGCTTGGATAGATTCAATATTGGTGTGTTGATGCATTATGGTGGGAAGATGAAACCTACTGTATTTGGTGGAGATCAAAGGACATCTAGGGTCATCGGGGTCAAAAACTGGAAACCGTGTTAATACGATATTTCAAAGTAGGTTTGTTGTTAGTTAGATGAGGTTTAACGGCCCAGTTTCCAACCAATTGGTTCAAGTCGAGCCGGCCACGACCTTTTTTCCAGTGTATTTCAAAGTAGGAAGCTTGGGTAGCCTTCCATACTTAGTATGTGGATGCCCTATGGTGGGAACAAAAACCTACTTTGTTTTTGGTGGAGTGTGGTCATGGAGGTCAAACTCTGAAAAAATTGTTAACACAATATCTCAGTGTAGGAAGGTTGGATGCATTTTATACTTCACATGGTGTTGCATTAAACCCATCTTGTAGAGATGCCGAGTATCTTGATTGAGGTGGAATTATTACGAGTTTTATCCTAAATTTTGTCAGTACGAAAATCTGCGCCAAATACCGCTTTTTAACGATACTTAGCCCCAAAAGTGACCATCCAGTATTTGTCAAGTTGAAACTGAAGTGTGCAAGTGCGAAGCAACTTTTCAGGAGAACATTGATGAACGTGCTCAAACTCAGAAAGCATAGGGTCTACATACACTACAGTGTAGATCGACCGCTTGTAACATGGTGATACCATGAGTTGGTCACTTAACAAGTGTTGTAAGCAGTCTATGTAACGTACGTTTTGTACACAGTTATTGACTTAAGGAACAGAATAAAAACTTTGAAGGTCATTTAGCGGTCCCCAGAGTCACAGGAAAACATCACATTAGCTAATATTTGTTTGTATGCTCATGGCACAGTTCATTACATCATGGAAGTACTACCTCGGAGGTAGCACTTCCATGATTACATCAAGCAAGGAACCATAGTACCAATTGGGTTCTTCTTAGAATGTTAAAATCAACATGAATCTGTCCAGTTTCAAAACATGGCAAAGTGATAGACTGCAGCTAAAGTATTGAAATATGGAAACAACTACCTAAGAGAATAATGAACTAAAGATTATAACAGGATAATATCTTTTAAGATGGACTGCTTATCAAATAAAGATAACAGTGGGGTAATTCTGTAACAGGCAACCACTCTCCTCTGGAAAGTGTAAAAAACGCATAAAGCGTCCCTTCTCAGTCAGAACAGACTAGGATAAACCCATACTTTCAGTTTTACCAAGTTAGCCTTGATGATTTGGTTTTCGTAGCGAACACGAAGAACGAGCGCTCGGAGTGTTGCATAAATGCTATGTCAAGCAAAAAAATGAAACACTTCAATGTATGGAGAAAAGATCACCGAGATGGGGGAATTACACATGTATGGAAATGGCTTTTACTGTGAACAGTCGGAGGTTTCTGGCCCATGCAGCACCTCAGCTTGTGTTGAACAATAGATGGGGAGGAAATCTTTCCGAAAGCACTGTTAAGGTAAGTCATAGTTCAAAGGTACAGATAGGTATTCAACGAAAGACATTTCACCAAGCAGACAGTAGAAAGTTGAAACCTCCTAAGTAATTATTTCCTGTCTTGAAAGCCTTTGCAATTATGTATCCAGTCACATTTTGTTACTTTGTGATATAACGTAGTTAGTTAGATGAAGTTTTACGGCTCAGTTTCTAACCATTTGGTTTAAGTCGGGCCGGCCACTTATACGTTAATACACTGTAATTACATAGGTGTTTGTCTCGGACTGAATAGTAAACTCATTCTATCAAAATGTCTGATCGTGCAGTAACCGGTGACGTATTCATTTCATGATACCATAGACAAATAATCATATGATGCTATTTATCTGTTAAAATTTAAGTCTGAAACTACTTGCTCTTTGGTTTATGTACTACATACCTGGACATACCTTGATAAAACAGAATTTCGCTTTCGAATGAGGTAAAGTATTTGAGAACAAAACGTGGTGCGACCTATGACACACGTTCTTGGACATTTTTTACAGTCTCTTTGTTCAATGCGTGTTTTTGAAACATTAATATGAATAGTATAACAACACTTGCATATTTTTGTATTCCTGTATACAAGTTGTGGCTGTGCACAGTCTTTCCACCGGCCATTGCTGCTTTTGATATATTTACTGAAGAACCAGTGTCACAGACGGAACACTCTGAGGTAAGGTTATTTTGCATAGTATGATCCTGCCGAACAATATTTCGCTTCAAAGATAATTCTCTAACTTAAAACACATTAACATGTCCATTTAATGGCCTACTTAGCTCTGTCTCAGCTGATCCCTGCTGAGTTACCCACATTAGGTTAATTCCAGTTTGACTTTGTCCCACTGGGAACTCTCGTAATCCAGATGAGATATTCTGATACTATATTGTTACGCCAGATCTGCTTGTCTTAGCTGCACATAGCTAACAAGTCCAGTTCAGTCCAAGCTGGCTCGGCCGTAGTACGTTTCGTACTAGAAGTGTGCATGGCCCTTGGCGATTAAAGGATCTCCGTTATGTTTGGTGGGGTTAAAGGTCAATTGGGGTTATCAGCTGTCAACAACAAACACCTTGCAAATGTGTAATGGATGAAATTTCACCATTTTAAGTAATTGTGTTTAATTGTGTTTAACAGTTACACTGTGTTTGCTGATTTGCATTCACCATTTTGGGCATCGTTATCCTTTGCACAGTCCATGTAGTACCCACACCTATATACATGGTACTTAGAGTGTTAACTCTTCCTTGGGATGGGTGACTAGCCTGTCTGGTCATCACTTGTACAATAATGTGACCTGAAGCAGTATCCACAATTTGTCCACACTTATTGTCACCTCAGAGAATATCTAACTTATTAATCCCTCTTCATATGAGACTACTTGTTTGCCTAATGATGACATGATGATAAAGGATAATGAAAGATTTCTGCGTGGAAAACATACTGCATGAAATATACGTTTTTCGACATTGAAACTCTAATCGGATTGTGTTCTGTGTACCTTTTATTTGAACTTCTTATCTATCGTGAGACACAGCATTCTCACAACGTTACTCTTTCGCAAGTCAGTGCGAAGCTCCATTCAACGGTCACATCAAGACCTTAGATGTGCCCCATGAATAAAAAGTGCGTTGTGGAGAAGTCTTAGTTCTTGTTAATTATTTGAGAATCCATCGGTTTAGGTTACTTGCTGACGGAAATCTCAGTAATTTTATGGTATATATCCACGTATACCAAATATGCACAAAACCAAGCTTATGTTACACAAACATGAAATCGCAAGGAGGAAAATACGTGTTCATTTTATTCATGTTTTATTAGCATGTGTATGAAATATTGAGTATATAATGTCTCTGTAATACTTGGTGAAGGTCAAAGGACATTTGAGACACTTAGAGGGCAAATAGTGACAACTATAATACCAAGATAAATTAAGAGAGAGAACGTATGAATTTCACCATACTTAGTGAAGGTAAAATACCATCTTTCACGGGAAGCCACAATGTGTAAACTTGTACACATATAGTACCTCATGATAGACAATAGTTGCTAATTAACTAGTAATGATTGTTCTATATTATTTAATAACATCTGTTACTTTTAATGGTTATTTGATGTTGGTGAAAGTCAGAAATGTCTTAAACTATGATGAAATAAGTAAGTGTGATGTTTGGATCTAGTGTCTGGTATGTGCAATGCTACCAAAAATAAAACCAAGAAGTCAAATTTTTACCATGTTACTGACATGGCTGTTTGATCAATACCCCATGGGTCTTGAACATTAGTTACTGAAATGTAAACAATTTCATTAATAACTTCACAATGAAACTGTGTGAATTTGAAACCACATTACCAAAATTCAGGGGCAACAAATCACCGGGCGTTTTAGCTTTTTGCTGCAAATTCATAAAGGTTTCGTTACCAAATTTGTGTTATGTATCTGGCACTAACCAAGCAATTTTTACCCAACTTCTTTCAGTGCGTGTCTGGAGATGAAGAGTACGGTTACACAACTCGGGATAAGTAAGTTTTGTTTTACATTTTTTAACACACGTTGTTTGTGTGATTTTTTTTTTCAAAATGTGAGTGCAATCTGCAAATTTACAAGGCTATTAAAAGGTAAATCCAACAATATCACTTCCTGATGTACTTTTTGAAAATGCAAACACATGGGCTCATAGCGGAACAAGACATATGCCGCTTAAGGGAACTTATGTAGTAAAGCACAGCATTATGTGAACTATAAAAAACACGTTTGCCAATTGACTGATGTAAGCCGAGATAGTGCCTAGGTAAAGGTGTAGTTACACAGAAACATAGTTAAAAGGGTCATTAGATTCATGCTTTTTTTCTGAAATGGCATTGACTGCATTGAAATAGGGGTCCACCTATTTTTCAGAAGCTTTGAATTAGTTGGTTGGTCACTGTGTTGAATGGGGAGAATGAATGACGACTAGAGACAAAGGTGAACTCGGCTTGAAGACTTGGGATCTGCAGCACTCTATACGTTTAGAAAAATGTGCTACTATCTGGTAAAGTGTGTGCTATTTTTCGGGCAAACTTACAGTATTGAGGTTAAAGTATACAGTTCCCAGTGTAAGTAGTTCCATAAGAATATGCCATGAAAATTAGCATTTTAAAACAAATTCTCAGAAGGACCGTGACATTTACATTGGAAATTGGACGTCAAAAGTATTAAAATCCCGGAAAATAATCACAATTGCTATCAAAACCGATCAAATAATGGTCGTATCTGGTCATACTATACCATCTAACTTATTCCCCACTTCTCAACGCCCGGACTTGTTTCTGTACAAATAATCTGCAAAAATAGCCATAATTGCTACACTTTCTGTGTCATTTGAGCAAAATATGAACAAGGCTCACAAGTACAAGCAAAACAAATATGCTGGGCTTCTTTCTGATCTGCATAAGGGTGGGGTAAAAACTAGCCTCGTGTTTTTCGAAGTTAGTTCAAAGGATCTTGTTAGTAGGGACAATATCTCCCGCATTAGATCCATATTTAAATTTACTAAAGCCACCATCAACAAACAGGCTATCAAGGACATTTCTAGGTTAGCTCTGCTGACTTCGTATGCAATCTGGAACTGTAGGAAAAAGCCTTCGTGGGATGTCATTACAATAATGAAGGTTACTTGGTTTTTTTTTTTCATTTTTATGTGTTATTAGTTTACCTTGTTTTGTATGTATTTG
>WURT03063558.1:0-13746 GCA_009936505.3 Holothuria glaberrima | reverse complement strand
TAAGGGGAGGTGAAAAATTATTTTAGGTCACAAGGTGTCTAAAGGTTTTGAATTATTAACATGATATTTCAAGTAGGGTAACTGTGTGGGATCTTATGCTTGTCATGTGGGTGACTCATCATTCATGCTTGTTACAATATATGTAACATGGCAAGGAATCACTAAGCCTTTTGGCTTTCTAGTCAGATATAGAAAATACCCCTTTACCAGAAATAGCAATGGATTCTCTTTAAGTAGTAAGACCCATGGTAATCCCTTAAAGGGTAACTTGCTGAAGGTGTCTGTGAATTTTCATGTAGGCTACCTACTTCTATCCTCCTTAATCAAATGAAAACATTAACAAATTATACATATATAGTTGATAAACATCACTGTGACTAAAAGTTGAAGATGTAGCAGAGCTGGCCAGTGTGTTTCCATCCTGGGTTGATTTCACCCTCTAATTACAGTGTAAATCGCAATGTAGGCTACCTACATCTATCCTCCTTAATCAAATGAAAACATTAACAAATTATACATATATTGTTGACAAACATCACTGTGACTAAAAGTTGAAGATGTAGCAGAGCTGGCCAGTGTGTTTCCATCCTCGGTTGATTTCACCCTCTAATTACAGTGTAAATCGCAGTGGTGTGTATTAATTGATTTTTAGTGATTAACTGCAGACTGACAGACACATGGTAAATTGAACTACAGTATTCTTCAAATTTGCTTTCAGTCAGAGACAGGGGACTTTAAATGAGCACTATTTTTTTAGGGGGTTAAGAGTAAAGGAGGAGGAATCTCCAGTTTACCTATTTTGTTTATGTAAGGTGGCCTACATATGTGCAGAATGATGTTCTCTTTGGCAAAGCTGTACTCAAAAAATGAGATAAAGTTATAGAATGCAAAATACTCTTTTGTTGAAAACTTTCCATGGAGGGTGGGGGAAAGAGGGGCTTGAAACCCACTCAGGAATTAACTGCCCAGGCTTGCCTATGGAAAAAAATCCCTGGAGAACCAAAGCACTCTTGTTTGCTAGACACATGTCTTGTTCTTTATTAGTGCAGGGAGTTGTTACGGAAGGAGAAGCAACACTTAAATGTCCTTTGAGGGTAGGTTGTTGCCAACATTAAGCTGTCTGTTGTCTTGCTCTTGAAACCATCTCTAAGAATTGAAAGAGATTTGGTACTCAAGACAATGGCTTGTGTCATCTGCTACATCACAAATACTCATCATGATGATTTCACCAATTGACATTACATTGCCAGTCGTCAAGGAAAATTCAAAATTTTAAACTTTCATTGTTTGTCGTCACAGTTAACGTCATTTCAAACTCCCATGAAGAATGTCTTAAAACCCCTTATGTTGACAATGCTTGCTACCAGTGCGGAAAGTTGTGAAAATTGGGACATTTTGGTAGACTTGAACAATGTGTCCAGGATATGACCCATCCAGATCTTAGAAATACAAAGAACTTATATTAGTTAGGAGTTTATGGACAGTCGTTTAACTTAAAACCTTTATTATACAGTATCTTAGTCCTTGTCGGCAAAGAGGTTTTACTTCAAAGTAACTAATTAACAATGATCTTTGTTCCTGGATTACTTGTGTTTGAAGGGAGCAGACAATCATTAGGGAGTGTAAACCAGAAAAGGATAAACAAAGGGAATAAAGGGACCTGTCAATCAAACTTTATTGCCTGAAAAGGCATTAAACTATTTTCAAGTACATATTGTGTGACAGAATTTGAGCATTGGATCTCCTTCCCTAACAACTCCATGGTTAGTGCCATATCAGTCTATACCATTACAGTATACAGTAACTGTTATAAAGGGATGTTGAATGTAACTGTTAATATGTGCACCTTGCATTTAGCTGATTTCTCTTCTTTATCTTAATGTTCATTACTCAGAGCTTGTAAATACATGATGAAAGTGTTTAAAAACTATTTTAATCAAAACCGCAATGCAATATAATGTTAAAGTTTCATTTTCTCTTCCTTACTGTTCAATATTTGAAACTTCCTCATGCTTTGTGATTAAAGGAAGTGTTCTATTTAAAAGCTCATTGTCTCTGTGAGATATGTTTTTGGGTGTTGTAAAATACAGTACTGTATCATACTCTCTGGTCACTAGAAATACTGGTTTGTCTGTGGTAGGCCTGTGACACCATTGTGAGAAAGATGGTTTGTACAGTACATCCACGGAGTTGCTATTTGACCTAGCAACTTTCAGGTCTGTTTTATGCATAGCTTGTAACTAATGATGTAGAACTACAGTATGTACATTAAATGTCCGACATGCCCTAGTTGTGGAATTCCACTGTTTAGTGTGTATGTACTGCATTTGAGTGGGTGGAGCTAAAAAAAATTGTAAATTTTGTTGGTACATTGGTCAGTGCTGGATGTGTAAAATTTTGTGCTTCACTGTAAGTGCAGTCTCTTCAAAGTTTTCATTGTAAGTTAATCATTTTTAGCAACTTTGAAACTTCATGTTGCCATTAGGACCTGCCATAAAGTTTGTATCCAAATGATGCAATACATTTTTTTAGATGTACTCAAAGAAAAGTAACTATTAAACATCCATATTGCCATGTGACAAAATGTGATTGCAAGTTGTTACCCAAATGATGCTACTGTTTTCGTTTCAGTTAGTATTGGAGCTGTTCTTAAAAACCTTGTGGGTCTGATAAACAATGATCTTATTCCACACAAAGGAGTTTCCCTGACTTTCGAATGATAAATACCATAACTTCTGCCAAGGCCAGAGGTCAAAGTAACCTTGGCAATAGTGAAAGCCAACCAGAATACATTAGTTCATGGAATCTAGAAACTTAATGAGAAAACTAGAGGCAGAAATACATACAGTACTACATGCCTGTATTTCAGGGGTCAACGTCACACTTCATAGTTAAGCTGATACCAGTACCTTCAGAGACTGCGGAGCCAATTTTAAAGTGCAGGGGCTAATCATTGAAACACCCCAATAAGTTCAATGAAATAAATGCAGTTTAAGGCAGCCCAAAATCCAATTTAAGGCAGCCCAAAATGCCCAGGGCAGGAAAAGTGCAGGGTTAAAGCCCCCCCCCCATCTCTGTGGTCCCTGACCTTTTCTTTCCTCCAGTGTATTGTACTTTATGACAGAAGTTGGTTTTCATTCATAAACCATGGTGGGGTAGAGGTTTGGTGTCCGTCTCCCTTTGTCGTTAGAAATTTTAACAGCTCATTGTTGCCTCTCCTGCATGATGTACTTCTTGCATTGTGTTGTATCATTACATTTCATAATTCTGTCTTCTTCCTTTTGTCACAGATATTACACTCCAGTGGTTAATACAGCACTCAAAGTCTGGTGGAGCACGCTAAAGTGTAATGCATTGCGCACAGGAATCGGAAGTTGTGCATATTTGTGTTTTGTACAGAACTTTCTGAACTGATCCAAAATCCACATACTGGGAGAGCGTTCGTACTGCATGCCCTGTAAGTTATGTAGTACACAGCAAGCAACTTGTGTGGAATTAAGGAAAGAGTATTATCGGGGACTTGTGGATATTTCACCTCTTCGCAGGAGAAGTTTACACAAGTTTTTTCTTTATTTTTTGTCAATCAGGAAAGTATTGCAGTTGCTTTCATGTGGTAGTTGCTGCCATGCAGAGGGACCAATCACCTATCACCTGTTGCGTTCCTTAAATATATGTTGTTAACAGTGCTCGTGATTTAACCTGTTGCACTGCAGAGGCGGGTTGTAGCTAAAGGCAAATGGGAGTGATGGCTAACCATTTTTAACGAAATAGGTGGTTAATATCCAATAATTGATGTGTTCATTTTAAATGTAACCTTTGAAAATTTGTGGAATTTTCACATGAATTGACATAGTTGTACCCTTTCCATAACCCAGAGGTCATGTTTACTCAGGGCCTGTTCTTTTTGGTAATAATATTAAGAATGTGCTGATCATGCAGCTTTCACCTGATACAGCTAGCAAGGATGGCCAGTGTTGTCATAACAGCACTGCAGCTGTGCATAACTATAACCATGTTCCCCAGGGTTCCTTCATCATGGAATGACTATTTAATACACAGGTGTGCTATGCAGTGACTTCAGTGAAAAGCCTTTACACAATAGAATGTCAATGTTAGTAAATGTGCTGAAGAAGAATTGTCATGTTAAGTGCAGCACATAAAAATTTTCTGCCAGTCTGGGCCTAGATGTTAAACGTGAAATCCAGACTAAGGTAACACATGACATTTTGTTTACATTGCTATACCCTTAGAATCCCATAACAAGTGAAACATTTCTGGAAGACAAGTGAACACCAAGGGAGTCTGCTGTGATAAAATAGGCAAAGAATACCCCCGGGTTGGATGTTTTTGTGTAAAAGTCAAATAAATAAGACCAGAGATAAAATTGTAATGAGAGTGTGATTGAAAACAGAAATGAATATGGTTTGGTTAAAAGTTTTGAAAGTGCAGTTCCTTTTTTCACAAGGATACCACCTTTGCAACTTGATGTATGTTTGCAAGGGAGGAAACATCCCTGTGAACAGATTTAATATGGGAAACAATATGCCTGTCTTAAGTTTCTTTTTGAAAACTATATTATTCTCAAGAAAGGGTGTACAATTTTTTTTTTTCACTGGTTTTCAAAGCTTTGTCACTCATGGCTGACTTTTGGGGTTTCTTTCCACTGCTTCCAAAACTTAACAGTCCATCATTAAGCAATGAAGATTGTTTGAAATGCATCCTGAAGTGATTTGGAAAATTGGCCCCTAGTCTGTCAAGAATTCCTCTTTCAATGCTATTAGCCTATTGAAGAACAAATACAAAAGTTAATATTTTCATAGAACAATGTCATGTTTGGGCAATTTCCACTGCAGTGAATCACCCCTAGACAACTTCCATTGGACAGTAACCCCTTTCCTGACAACCCCTTCTCCAGAAATTCTGGGTTCAAGTTGTCAGTCATGGGAACCTTCCAGGTGGGAATTGTGTAAAGGGTAGTCATTAATGGAGGTAAATCGTCTTGGAGGAATTGTCTGCTTGGGATTTGTTGACAGGAGAGGGGGGGGGGTTGTCTAGAAAATGGATTTGCAACTCCATTCAGATTTGCAACTCTCAGGGCCATAAATACTCAATGCCAAAACTGTGATTCTAGCTTTTTCTTTACTACTTGGTAGCTGTTAAGTTGTAGACACATTGGTTCTCCTTAGATTTTTTGGTACTTTTCTGGAATGGGTGTGTGTGAGAGCTAGTGTAACAATTGTTAGCCTTTCATTGCAGTGCAAAAATCCTTTGGCAAAAACAATTAAGATGTATTGAACATTTAGGAAATATAGGGAGCATGTAGAAATTTATTGTTGTAAAGCTTTGAAAGATCTTCTTTAAAAAAGAAGAATGCTCAGTACTGTTTGGATAAATGTCTTGCCTAAAACAAACCAAGAATACTATCTATGTTCCATTTTAAGGTAGGAAACATTCCCTTTAGAGTGTACCTACAGTTTAAAATTACAAGAATATATATATTACAAAGGTTAGAAGACTGATTAGTCTGATACCAATTCATAGCTAATTCAGAGGGGAAGATGCCGAGTTGTAAAATGTCGAAATTTATTCAATAACATGAAAATGTCACGTGCGCAAAAAATTTGACCATTTGAATCTGATTTTTGCAACCTCTGTAATATATATTTTCATAATTTTCGACTTAAAGTACCCCTTATGGTTTTAAAAGATGTGAATGTCCTGGTAAGAGAATTGTCCTGCTACGGGTAGAGAACATTTTAAGTTTATTATCTCAAAGAGGAAGACATTGTAAAAATTTATGAGCTAAAATATTCAAGCTAATAGTGTCTAGTGTACACACTTTTGCTACATTGAAAAGCATGTATTATCATGTAAAAAGCTATAAGTATTAAGCTGGTAAAGCCTCATATAATGTGTTTTTCCCTTTTACTTTCTTATATGAAAATGAGAAATTCATTTGATTTTAGTCAGCATTTAAAACCGTTTACTCGTGTTTTTTGTATTATGTTACAGTGTATAGTATATGGAAGAGCATTATTCAATGGTAATGCTAACATACATATTTCTTCCAAAGATTTCCATTCAGCCAGTTACATTTGTACACAGGAGGTGTAGTACAGGTTTGGCATTTACCCTTGATGCCATCCTGCGGGTGGACCAACGGGCAGTTTTTGATCTGATTATATGGTTAACTGTTCCAGAAAATGGATGTTAGGTATTCGAATGGGTTTTATTTTGATGCTTTTGATATCCACCACTTTCCTAGCTCAGGCTACAATCCTCAATAGAAGGACATGAGACAAACCCCGCTCCCCGTATCAGTGTTGAAGTCTCAGAACACATTGGGCTGTGGCAACATTGAACAGGGGAATGGGGATGCAGACAGGGGATGTGATCTTACCATTGCTTGTTTTGCTCGTTAAATTTGTCCCATCATTTTTGTCAAGGATTGTAGCCAGGTTCCTTTGTGTATACACAGTGTGGAACAGTTAGCTTCTGGGCTTTTGTTCCTTAAGTTTCTGGATGTGGTGTGATGAATAGACAAAATTGAACAAAAATTGCATTGTTAGTGTGGTGTATTTAAAATGAATTGGTGATTTGAGCAATGTTTTGCTGGTGTTCTCAAGGCTTCTGTAGGTGGAAAAGGCAAAGAGAAAGCTAAAGGGCTGTAATCAGTGTCTCAGTCTTGCTGTGAAGTATCAATATTGGTATAAATGTTAATGTTGGTACTAATATTTATATCAGTATCAGTTGTTAATATCAATTAGTAATATTGGTCACAGTAATATTTAGTAAGTCGACCTTATATTGATTAGTTGTGAGTTAACCCACATGTTCATGTATGGAAAAGTATGTATGAACATGTCTGTTATCCATGTTAGCAAATTATAGTAATATGTTGGTACCACACTGTGAAATGAATTTGCAATATTTGGAGCAATTGAAGTAAAAATCTAGTAAAAAATAGAAGGAGAACATGGCATGGAGAGGGTGCATTCCTGAAAGTACCCCTCCAAACAAAAATCACCCTTAGCCCCAACATCCCCCCCCCCCTCACTCACACACACCCAAATTTGAACAGCTTGATATGTGCCACCTCAACCTGACACAGAGAAGAAGGATAGGGGAGAAAACAAAAAAATCTTTTTCATCCTCATTTGAGTTTACTATCTTATCATTTTTTATTGGTGTGGCCTATTTCTGATGTCATTTACTTACTGTAGCCATAGACTTTACATCCTTTACTCTGGGGAAGGGTGTTCATCTTACCCCCCATTTTACCATTGGCGCACCGCCCGGACAAAATCTGAAGAGCATACGTCAGCCCCCGGTCTTAATGTTGCCGCCCGCACAAAATAATGTTGCTTTCACTTTTTTAGGTAACATTTGGACTGTTTAGTTCAAATTTAGCACCAAATGTAGCACCATTTTGCATCTAGCCCACCTTATATGAGCAAAATTTTTGAAAGGGGAGGGGACCCCTCCCCTTAGATCCCTCCCCTAGGATGGCGATCGGTGTCATCTGCCAGATCAGAGACAAGCCCCCGGACAAAATTTGGACCTGTGGAGAACACTGGTTCTGCTGTAGTACACTAATCACTGACTTTAATTAGTTAAAACATACTCGCATTGTGTTTCTGGATGTTCAAAATACAGTATCATAATGAAGTGTTAAATGTTCACTTTTAAAGATATATATTGCAGTATACTTAATGCAAATTAAATTCATTGATAATTTTTGTTCACAGAATGCCAAACTTTATGTGCCTCTTTGCTCATACATACACCCGGTTGATAGTTAAAAATTTTGGTCAGTTTTGTCAGTGTTATGAAACAAGTCTTTACAAGAACAGCTCTTTCTTCCTCATTGCCTAGTGCAGTGCCCCTCGGCCTGGATCCCAGGGGCTTTCCAAGTTGGGGAAATTGAATGAAATGGTGGGGGGAGTGGGTAAGATGTGACAAAATGGGGGGGGGTCAGCATAATTGTAGAAATGGCAAAAATATGTATGGTATGTTTGAGATCCTCCATATTCCTCTTATATGGTAAGATAACATATTTTGGTGAAGGAGGGATGGCCCAAGGAGACTGAGAACTAGGCCTGTTGCCAGGTATTGTGAGTGGGGGACGCTGGCACTGCAAGGGGGCATCAACCAGGATTATAATTTGTCTCCTAATTTGTGTGTTCTGTTAATTTGCCTAGTGGGGGTACATGGGGTGGTTCTGGTAAGTCTGTACCCATCCTCCTTCCCCTGTGCCTGTGCCTGTGCCTGGCTGAAGGCCAGTTGAAAACCACTGACCCAGCCTGAGTTGTATTTTGCACTTGTTTTGAAGCCTACACCAACAACTACAGATCAGCAAAGCTTGATAGCAAAATTTTGGAAGGTTAAAGTTTGTATGCAATCTTACTTTTATCAAAGTGTGAAAGTGGGAAGTTAATGTCCTCAAAAAGTTTTTACAGAAGCTTGGCTATGGTAAGGTAATAAATAATAATAATAATTATAATAGGGGTCTTCAAGTAAGCATCCCTAGCTTAGCAGTAGAATTTTTTGGTGCACCACAGCCAAAACACTGTTTGAGGACATATGAGGTGTATAATTTGTGAAACTGGTGGATGTTTATAAATGTTACAAACTAGTGGGTATGTCGTTGTTTTATACAAAGTGATCAATATTGTCTCCGAATTGATAACTGGTCTTTCTGACAATGTCTTTAAGTGATCAATAACATTTATGAATGTTAATAAACATCGAAAATGCTACCATTATCGTAAGACTACCAGAATTTCATTTTTTCGTGTATCACTTAAACCTGATATGTTATGGTTGCATTCCCAGAGATGCATTGCCTAGTGTATGGGAGGGGTGGGGTCGATGTTGAGTTGAAACTTAAAGGATCCCTGCCCCATCCCTTTCACCTATGGTGAACTACCACTTTAGAAACCATCAGTGAAATTGGTTCTGTCAGTACAACTGTTGCAGTCTTGATAGTTTGCTTTTGTTTCCTAAATTCTTTTTGTCCAGCTTCTTTCCCCACCCCTATTTTTACACCCCCATTTATAGAGGAACAGTAATAACTCATTTTGTCAGCATTCCAGCTTCCAGTTCCTTTTGCAATCAGGCCGATCTGCAAGGCGACTTAGGTCACGAAGGGGACCCAGTTTTTGATTCCGAATAATAAGTGGTACCAGTACCATTCTGATCACAACATTTTCAAAAGACAGAGACAACCATCTGTAGGGACCTTGCATCAGTATGGTATCTTTCAATCTAATTTGTAGCATGATGCGGAAGGTTGGAACTTGAGTGCGGCCCGTAGCCGGCTTCACATTTTAGGGGGCAAGTTTTGTGATTGGAGGGGCAAGTGTTGTGATTGGGGGGCATAAAAGATTCCACCATATTAATTATTATGCAGTTCCAATTTTCATCTGGGGGCAGAAATATTTTGGGGGAACATTGCCCCGAAATGCCCCCCCGGGGGTTACGGGCCCTTGAATGTACGTATTTGTCGTATATTTTTCAAAAATTTTACCGAACGCTTCGCGCAGCCATTATCGGTATAGATGGTTACTGTTAATACACTTTCGATGAAACAGCACGCTGAAACGTGCTTGTTAGTCCTTCAGCCCTTTTGCTATACCTATCAGGGAGGTCTAATATCACCTTCCTGCACCTCCCCCTCCCGCTTATTCCCAATTACTGGGCGCTGTTCGTCTGGATTTTCATTCAAAATTAGTAGAAAAACCATAGTTGTAAAGTGCTCGGCATCATACTCTGTATTATCATTTGCATGTCAGGTAATAAGCATTCAGTGGCATATTCAGGGGGCATTGGTAGGGTTCCTATATAGAGAACCCTAGGGATTGGGCCATGGGCCTCACTCACTGATGCCATTTTTAGCACCTAATATACGTAAAAAAAATTCGACAGAAAATTTTACTTTCAAAGGTATGTGGCACCAGATTACATGTAAGGACACCTTGAATTTTTCAAAAACTTTCAAAGGAGAGGGGGACATAGACCCCTCCTCCAGGCCAGCAATCACACGACGTAATACATGGCAACCCGTTAGAAAAATCCTGGCTACGCCACTGTAATAATATGTCATTGCCCCCATTTTGTAGAATTGATTCAGAGCTTCCGAGAGCCCTACACCGGTATCTGCCAGCCTTAAATGCCCTTGTATGCCAAATAAAGCAAAGGGAAATTTGGGTAATAGTCAAAGAATGTTTCTGTGGACTCCACGCACGTATTTTGGCGTAAAAAGCTATCCCGAATAGAAGGCAGTACAGTAGCCTAAAAAGAGGGGGCTCCAGGAGGTTTGTTGACTAAATATTTTTCTCTTAGATAGCATAGTCTCCTCGTTCACCTAACCAAAACTTAGAATTCACTAAATAATGGCCATTTCCCAGTCATATATGATCAGCTCCGAAAATATCCCAAAGATAGCACCATGTTGCATCTAATCAGCCTAAAATTAACAAAAATTTCTCAAAGGGGAGGGAGCATCCCCTCTCCCAGAACACCGCCCCCCCCCCTTACACCCTCCCCCAATACGGTACCTTTACGTAGTGACAAAGGAAGGATCCCCACTGCTGTACAAAAACGCAGGGCACATAAAAAAGGTGCAATTTTCGCAAACCTGGGAGTTTAAATGAGGTAAAATTATGACATCATCTGTGGTGCCCCCCATCACCAAAGTCTGGCGGTGCCACTGATAATTAATAACTAATAAATAAGGAGAAAATTTTATGAACCCTCAATAACAACACTTGCCCCCTAAAAATGTAAAGCTGGCTACGGGCCCGACTGGACATGTTGAAAGGGTAACTTTTGAGGAACATTCCCAAAGTTGTCTTATCCACGGCTAATTTGAGCACTTAGTCCATTGACCGATTATCACTAATACGTGAGCCTTTATCTGTTTTTTTTTTTTTCTTTAAAGGGTAACTATAATCACGTCATGGAGTAACAACTTCTTGGCTAGCTGATACACTATGATCATATTGTATTCCACTCATCCTGTAAATTTAGAAAGGCAGTGACTCGGTATTCTAGTCCGAATAAAGGGAGAGCGCCATCTCAAAATGGGCTCACACTGTACAGAAATTTGTATAGAATTATATATAGAGAGAGCAACTAAGTATGGTAACGGGCTTACAGGTTCGGGCAGTGACGTGACCAGGATCTTTTTAGTGGGGTTGCGCTCGGGGAGGGGGGAGGGTGCTTGACCATTTCATGGGAAGGCGCCTTGTTACTATCTAAGAGGGGCTCTATCATTATTGGCGCGAAGTTTAGCTAAAAAGGCCTCCTAGATCGCCGGACATGACACTTCCCAGGTACAAGTTACTCCTAAAGTTTTCTCAACGTCCTTTATTTTGAGATGTCGTCTTGATGTGGTCATATAGTTTATTGAAATAGAAAAACAGTCTGGTAAGTTGCTTTGAAATATCATGATATATCTTTTGTGAGTTTGACGCCGGTATTGACAGTTTTCGGCAAATCTGTACCGTGGCGCCACGCAGATGTTGACAATTTGGGGGCACTATAGAAGATGATGTTTTAAGCATATCCCAGATACACAGAGAGCCGATGTAAAATTCTGTGTATTCGCATCGGGAGTTAGTTTGAAGTCTGAGCGAAACTTAACCGTGTCACTTTGTGCAGGTGCTGTTTATCCCTCCACGTTGAGAATTTTTTGTTCATTTAAAGGCAATGGGCAGTCGCCCCAAAATTTCCGTTGAAAAATCAGCAAACTCTTGTAAATCTCCTCAGTTGTTGCATTACAAGCACCCCAAGACGTGTTGGACATAGCTATTACAAAGAGAAATTCTCCTTCGATTTCACAATTCACTAACAAAAATATTGTCACATGATCAGAATAGGCCATTCATGAACTGAAGTGACGGGGCATACTAACTAGAGTGATCTCATTTTCCTTGTGAGATAGCTTAGACTCAAAATGGTGCTATCTTTGGCAAATTTTCGAACTGATCATATATTGGAAAACTTTCGCAATCACGTGAGTTTTACTTTTGATTGACTGTAAAGAAAAGGTGTGTTGTATAAGTGGTGTGGTTACTCCTCCCCCTGAAAAATTTTTGCTTAGGTAAGGAAGCTTAGATGCAAAATGCAGGTATCTTTTTCAAATCTTTCAATTAATTACATGCGTAGAAGTCATTATTTTGTGATATTTTGACTCTGGCATGGCACTCGTGATAAAAATGTGTAACGACAAATACATGCTACGAATGCTACCGTTTGTGTTATTAATTGCTCTAAGACTCCCAACTAATGAGAGGTCGAAGATGTATCTTTGTTGTAGAAGGGCTTGGTCACAATGTGTTATTGCCCCAATAACGGTTCTAAGATACGGAGTGAGTAGTGTGAGAAATGAGAGCAGAGCGCGCCCCAAATTTGCATTGAAAATCATTTTCATAACAAAAGTTGTAGGTAGACTTTGCACTGTGACTCTTCAAAATTCCTAACAAAAGAGAGGGCGACTCTTCGCTCTTCGTTTACACGAGATATATTTCTTTTAAAACGAAATAATTTTTGGCATGTCCCCTTACGGGATACGTATTAACCAGCACCGTCACTACGACAGAGGCACGTATGGTAAGGACCAATCAGGGTTAGGATTAGGGTTAGGGTTAGAGTTTTAGCCAATCAGAGTTAGGCTCTTAATATGCAATATGCATATGCATGTTAAAAAAGCGATCAAATGCTCCCATATGAAAGCGTGCAAATTTTTCCTACCTTATTGTGCCTCCGTCACTCTCCCGTAAATAAGTTGTAATTTAATGAGGGAATAATTAGTGGTGTGCTTACTTATGGTGGACAAGTCCACAATCTGCTACGATTGCGTTTGTGTTTTTTGTAGGAGTTAAGTACAGTATTACATTTTCTGCATACGACGATGCCTTACGAGGATTTTCTACTTTGCACCTTGCCAGGCCCGGCTACAGGTGGAAAGGGGGGGGGGAGAAGCCCTCTGAATTTTTTCTCCCCCTAGAAAGTTTGAAGTTGCCTTTGACTTAATACATTTTTACACACTTGGTCCCCCTGAAAAATTTTCTCCCCCTGGATGCCATCTCGCCCCCTTCAGAACCTTGTCTGGCTACCGGCCTGCACCTTGCGTGCAATCTTATTTCTCTGTCATCTCCAATGTCCAGAATGCAAGGCATTTGCTCATTTGAAATTTTGACACTCCCGTTCTCATCGTTCTAATTCCGCACCTGACCCCTTGCTTTTAGTAGCCCATTTAGGAGCGAAAGTAAGAACTAATCCTAATTTGGCGCCTATTCCAGCGCCTTAGCGGCGCCCATGAATCTGTGCATCGCAGACAGGGAGCCGTGGCCACAAATTTGTGTGTTCGAAGTGCTATTTTCTGTACTTTAGGGGATTAGGTGCCGATTTTTTTCCCGTGCTGGCGGCCTACGCATGGTAGACGCAGACTACTAAAAGTCTTAACCATAGAGGAACTGGGTTAGACTTTCGTCCCATATGCCCCCTTTAAGAACTCAACTTAGGCTGTTAAAAATTTCCTGCACCTGCCAGTGTCTCGAACACATGTGTTTAAAGAAGGGTTCAAGCAAAAGTTTACTTTTCATATGTGAAAGAGGAACCAAATCTATGCAATTTGGTGAAACTTTCATTCAAATCGGACATATATTACTCGAGATATCAGCAAAAGAAATTACTGCATTTGTGACCCAAAGTGAGCTTGAGGCAAGTGGGAGTTATATC
>WURT03063536.1:0-13747 GCA_009936505.3 Holothuria glaberrima | reverse complement strand
CTCGGTCTGTAATTTCATTTGGGGGGCAAGTGGGGGCGAGAGTTTCAACTGGGGCTCCCGCCCTCCCTCCCCCCCCCCGCTGGCTACGCCACTGGGTGCAATGTTTGACAAACTTTGAAGTAATTTCATCCTGTTCGATGATATTATGCAGCATGTCATCCAAAGTTTGGGGAGTCAAAACGTGGTTTCCACCCCCACTAATCAGATTGTCGGAGCGGTCGCCTCTCCCTGCCCCCTACCCCTTATTCCAACGTCCATGCACAATTTAGATATTTCATTGTCATTCACACAATGCATACATTAGGAGTATCAATTCACTCTAGATAACTCCATATAGGCACGTAAGTCGCAGTCGGTAGGTGGTCAAAGACTCATTCAATATTTTTCGTTTATTCTTAGTTGTTATCTACATTCTTTCTGTAATGGCCGATCTTCTGCGATGGTTACTTACCCGCCAGTTTCCACGACGATGTGCTATTTGCTCCTCCTTTAATTACCTGACCTGGGCAATACAGAGATTTCATATCTTTAAAAGGATATAACATAAAAAAGGGAAAGCAAATACTGTAGAGCATCCAAAAATGACTAAAAGGATTGTAATTAATGCTTAATAATATCGTCCTTATGAGTACTAAACAGTAACAGAAATGACACGATCATACTTATTCTTTGAAGAAAAATTAATTTTCATCAATTTATCTTCGCTAAATATTGATATGAATGTATTTTAATATCACAACAACTAATGAGAAAGACACAAAATAAGATAATCCTCAGAAGATGCTGGAAATATGCAGTTAGTGAATGAATCCACATTAAATGATATTTGGAATAGAAATTTATACGATCCAGTGAAAGTTTTAAAGAAAATGTAGCATTTCAAGCGCCAAATTGAAAACAAGACCGGTATAAGCAAACATTTGGTTTCGATATGTTACAAACAACTAGAAAGAAGCATCGTCATAAAATTTACACATAATTTTTATTTATGCCATTAAAAAACTAGCGAAAGATAATCTAACATTTTCAATTCAAACTGAACTTGAAGCAAGTTCAGTTTCATGCTGGCCTCATTGTAGTCAACTATATTTTGAAATTCTTTAAACCTTTACACCAAATCATTACGCTTTCGATTTGGTTAGGCTTTTCTGACAATTTTCGAGCCAGTCAGGCACATAATGTGTAAATTTGCCAACTGTGCCATGTAGGATTTTCTCTCTCATGTGTAAATACTCTGACTGTCTGACCATAACTGTCTGGACCTTGAGGACTTTAACGGAACTTGTGTAGCACCTACTCAATACTTTCTACACAAAATTCATTATGTAATCAGCACGTTTGGAAAAGTGTGTTCGATTTGTGGTTTCCGAGATGCTTACCCTGAGTAAACTCTACTATGGCAAAAGAAATATCTGTAACACAATCTGGTAGCGTTACACCCGATGAAAATGGAAGAAATGCTAACCGAGTTGGGCGCATAATGTTTCTCCCCAACCCCACGCTTTCACACCGTAAATCATGTTAGACATGAGAATTTTACAAATTTTACATTTCCAAAGCTAAACCTAGTCCTATCTATTCCGAGGTCACAAACTATGGGAGATGATGTTACCCATCTTTCTTCAAGTTCACTTTGAGTAAGAAAATTGCAGTCGTAACTTCATTTGCCGATATCTGGAGAACCAAACGTAACAATTGAATAAAAAATTATCATGAGCCTAATATGTAGTACTCCTTTCCCACATTATAAGTAGATTTTGTTCAAAGCCTTTCTTTTACACATACGTAATATATTTAAAAAAGAGAATATAATTATCGATGAAATGCACCTGTTCTAGGGATATTTCCTGTAAAATCTGTACCAACTCTCATTGTGTTTAATTGGTCATTTACGGTTTTTACTTTTTTAACTCCCTTTTGTTGCTGGAAATCAGAAGCCGCGTCGACAACTCTTTTTGCAAAATCGTCTCCATCTGAAATCAACGGGAAATTGTCAAGAAAGTGAGGACAATTTATTGCTTATGATGGAAAAATGATGAATATGAAATTACTCAGCTACTTAGAATATTTAAACCTATGAAATATTTAAGTACTGAAATTTGTTGAAAGAAATTCTGAACAATTAAAACGTGGCATATCCTTACAACCTACATCATTTTTATCAAGATAGGCGCCTCATCTTAAAATTAATTCCATATGCTTTTTGAAAGGATTTGCCCTGATATGATTTTGGTTATCACGTTTTCTGTTCCATGTTTTGAGCAAAAGTATTACCAATTGTACAAGCCCCAAATTATTTAATTTTGACTATTTATGGTTCTTTGCAAGCTGCTAATGTTAAATAGCTTCGTTTCCGTATCAAAATCTTGAAAATCACAGTATTTTACGAAAAATACATCACTGTCAAAACGCTGAAAAGAGTGATACACGAATATACCAACTACTCAGGTGGGTTTGCATTAACAAGTCGCAGAAAGTTATGACTGCAGGCTTTAAAATATAAGTTGGTGTAATGGTGTTGTATAAAACTGCCCGGTTCAAGTTGAACCGAAAACTCATAAAATGGGCAATTAACCAAAAAGGCAAATATTTGACTAGTTTCGGTTCAAAACGTACAATTTTCTGTTCAAATAGCACCAAATTTGACCAGATTTTGGTCCGGTGTCCATTTGATTGGATTTGATTCAAATTTGAACGGACATTTTTTGGAGTGTGAGAAATGTTTCTGCGACTGAATCAACCCTCTGTTCAATTCTCATCTTTCTCCTGTAATGGTAAGCCAAGGAAACTTTAAGAGATTAACAAGAGTGTGAGCACAAAGTTATAGCTGCAATTAGTACGCTATGATCAATTGTCTACTGAAACAGTCTACTGAATCAGTCTTCTACCGAACGCACCAACCTTTCCTGTTAGATGTACCCGGCAAATTCTCAAAACCAAACCAATTTGCAGATGACGTATTGGTGAATTTGGTATTTATCTCACTTGTCGAAGGACTCTTCATTTTTTCTGATATAGTCGCAGTTTTCGCGAGTTGTTCTCGAGCATGATCTTCTTCTGAAAAGTAATAAGCCATTAATTAATGAAGCAGGAACATGTTCATTTCGGGTACAGAGCTAGCTCCCACAAAAAGTTCCATGAAATCTTCCCACTGTTCAAAATTTTGGAACTATCAAAAATTTGTTCCACTGATTGCGGTTTTATTATCATGCATAGGCGTAGGAAAAGGGGACAGGGGGGGCGACCGCCCCTCCACTCTCGATTGTGGGGGCGAAAGCCTTTTTCCCCCCCCCCCCCCACTTTTAATGACACGCTGCCAAAATATGGCATTGAATACGATGAAATTAGTTAAAAGTTTGTCAAACATTGCACCATTTTGCATCTAGGGCACTTTAAAAAGTAAAAAAAAATTCCAAAGGGACAAAATTACTTCAAAGTTTGTCAAAGCTTGCAACATTTTACATCTAGGGCACTGTTAATAGTCAAAAATTTTCCAAAGGGGAAGGGGACACCTCGGGACCCCCCTCCCCTTAGACCCCCCCCCCAGGACATTATCACTAACATACACTTCCGCCCCCTCCCCCCCCCCCCACTTTCAAACAGCTTCCTACGCTTATGTCATGTGACAAATTTTAATGTATTCCCAAATTCAGATAATCTACTCAAATTGTTATAAACTTTGCATTTTTACTGAGAAGACACAATGACATTAATGAAACTTAAGCCGTGGTAAATATTTACCATCCCACGCTTTGTAAGACAAATCCCGCCTATCTGCATTCCATAAGGCCTCTGCGAGTATTGCGTGGGTAGCATGCGGACCTTCTTTGCGCCTCCAGTGGATAAGCATTTGATATATCGCTTCCCTTTCATGTCCAATGTTATCTCTTTTTATCTTGTGAAGTTCTGCATCGGATATTTTCAGGTATCTGGCAAGATCTGGCCATTCTGCAGTTAGTTCACCTGCCAAATACTAAAAAACGGAGAAAAGAGAGGTGGTCATCCAAATGCGACACATTCTGGCAGTCTTCACCCCATGACAACTTTGTGCCACAGTTAGCGTCAATAGACATTGTGCATATAACGTCACGGAATAGAAAGTGCGCCCTCCATTGGAGCGTATCTTTGCATCTAACACCAACAAATGCAGACAGCTGGCTGGTCAGATATGCTTGTAGTCTTCCTACGGGGCGCGTGACAAGTCTACGTCGTGCGTGTATTGTTTAACTGCCCAAATGACTCGCCTGACGTCAATTCATAAGGTCTATAGCAGAGGTCCCCAACTTTTTTCTGCAGGTGACCCCATTTCAGGTAGCAGCATCAGATTGTGACCCAAATTAACAGCGGCGCACCCAGGATTTTTGACTAGGGGGCTGAGAAGTATGGGGAAACTATCTAAGCGGAGCACCACCATCGGTTAGCGCTGAGCGAACCAGAAGATTTTTGGATAAAAATACCCCGAGATCGCCGGAAATCGCCCTTCCCAAGCTCCGCAAGTAAGCTCCTGGAAATGGTATTGTCAATGTTCTTGAATGGAAAACCCTTCTTCTTAACATTATTGGTAGATTGTCATAATATGGTCAAATCTGGTGGTCAGAGTTTTATTACGGGAAAGGTTTTCCCGCAGAATGCTTGGGCAATACATTAGCAAATAGGTCTAACAGGCTTTTGGAGACTTCTTGCAAGTTTTTGGCTGTACAAAAGTCTGATAAAATTGGTATATTTTCTGATTGTTAGTTTGTTACGTTACGTCACCCCCTAACCTCTATTAAAATTCATTGCTTAAATACAGGGGCCGCCCACGGGGGGTAGGGGCGACCGCCCCTATCATCAACAAGAAAAGGGGAAAAGAGGAGGAAAAGAAGAGGGAGAAGAAGAAAAGGAGAAAACGAAAGAGAAGAAAGGGGGAAGCGAAAGAGAAAGAAGAAGAAGAAAAGATGAAGAGTGCGGTAGACCTATATCTGATACATATAATTAATCCAAAGATCGAGCATCCAACAGGCCCTGTTCTGGTGTCTGCCAGCCTTTATAGATACCCTCTTATATAATGCACAAATGAAGCAAAGAAAAAATTTAGTAATAGTTCAAGAGTATTGTTTCTGTGGACTTGCAGCCGGAAGGTCTAGGGTTCGAATGCTGGCCGGGTCATACCGAAGACTTAAAACATGGAACCTACTGCCCTTGTGCTTGGTGCTCAGCATAAGCAATGGAGTAGGGGAAACAAGCCAGTGAGCCACAACTGGAAGAAAGGCCGTGGCGGGCTCGACTTAAACCAATTGGTTAGAAACTGGGCCGTAAACCCTCATCTAACTAACTAACTGTGGACTCACGCCACGTATTTTTGCGTAAGAACTTCCCCGAATAGAAGGCAGAAAAGTAGCCAAGGGGGGGGGGGCTTCAGAAGGTTTTTTGACAACATAACCTTCTCTTAGACAGCAAAGGCATAGGCGTACGAGACGGGGGCAGGGGGCAGATTGCCCCCAAAAAAATTTCTGAGGTCAAAAATTAGGGCAAAAAATGACCAAAATTCGGGCACATTCGAATAGGTGAAATTTCGGCAAAGATGAAGAAAAAGTGATAAGATTGCTCAAACTTTCTACTGAGTTCCCGAATTTTTGATCGAATTCCCGAAAAAGTGCAAAACTTTTCGTGCGCTTCGCGTGCATGTAGTAATTTGCCAGTACCACCTCTATCAGACTTTCGGAAAAGCTCTGACATGAACAGTCCTGATCACTTCCACATCCAAATTTCATAAGATATGAGTAAACTTGCTAATGGTAGGCCTATATGTAGTCTAACAATTTACTGTTCCCTTACTTCGTGCAGTGTGGTTCTGATTTACCCCAAGAACTGAGTAAAAAGTTCACTTAAACAAGCAAGATGAAAATATTTTCTAAAGGAGGAGAAATTCTTGGAAATATATCCAACTCAAATTTGGCAATAAATGTAGCACCATTTTGCATCTAGCCCACCTTACATGAGCATAAATTTTCCAAAGGGGAGGGGTGTCCCCTCCCCTTAGGCCCTTTCCCCAGGACGTCGATTCACATATGGTGAAAATCCCCCGGTTTTTGTAGATGGATCCACGCCCTTGACTTTGGGCAACTTTTTGAGATTCGGGCAAAAATTTTCTGCCCCCCCCAAATTTGAAGAGTCCCTTACGCATATGAGCATAGGCTACTCTCCTTGCAAAGGTCAGCTCACGCAACCACATTCTTGAGAACAAATACACGCGGACGCTAGGTCATGTACTGAAGCAATGTTTTGCGTGGCGCAGTGTCCTCTAGAACAACAAGCGCGTTTCACTGATTTTGACCTTTGGACCTTTGGTTCAAGCTTCCTATTAGTCAAGCATCAGATGAAAGAATGAGTGGTGGTAGTATGGTGCATCCACTACCAATAATGTAGGCTTTGTGTTGGGCAACAAAATGAATATATGAACATCTCTTAATATTTCTTATAAAATAAATCTTATAAGAATTCCAAAATTGAATGAATGCAACGTTGACTTCTGAGCAGTTCCAATAACATGAAGACCACTCCAAAGAAGTTTGTTTCTCTCCGAGGGAGGCAGTCATGACACGATATCTTTTTTTTTCAACTAAGACTTCTTCCATAAAAGAGACAAACTTGTACACTTTTTTACGACATGACTCTAATACATTTGTTGGTGACTAAATTTGATGCTTTCCACAATGGCTTTGCTTTGGGAGGTGAAATTGAAATCTAAATATCGTGCTACATAAGAGAGACATCAATAATCGAAGGAAAGTATTTTTCAGAGGTGAAGTACATGACGGTAAATTTGTTATGTCACGTTCATCACCGATTACACCATTTGCAACTCTCTGATAAGACAAAGCTCTTGTAATTCATCATGATGTTGTAAACGCTGCAAGGAATATTTAACAAACTTAGGCCAATATGCTACACCCAACGTAATATTTTGCAAACATTTCCTTCAAGATTTTTTAGAATTTCTATGAAATCAGTTAAAATTGCAGGGTAAATATTTTCCAAAACGTTACGGGATAGATCTTTATAGAACCTTTACGAAATCTGTGAATAACCTAAAAAGAATCTTTAGGACTTCAAGTAGATTTTTTGTATACTTGTGTTAAAATTCACCAGTGACTTCACAAAAGTATCAAAACATTGGAAATTATTAAGAATTCATAAAAATTTTGTAAGGTTGTATCTTTTATAAAGTGATACATCTTTTGAAAGAAATGGAAATACATTTTTTAATACTTTCAAGGTATATTCATGATTTATTCACAAATTTGGAAACACGCTAATAAGATAACTAGAAATGGTGGTAGATGTATTGCAAAACAGTCATATGCAACAACACACCTTACAGTTTACGTAAAATCTACGTATAAAAATATGTAATTACATTTAAAAGTCAATGAATATAAGCCTTTTTTAAGCCTTTTTACATAATCTACAAAATTCGTTTGAAAATTGGCACTGTTTGACGCTATTTCCCGGGAAATTTTTTAAACCAATGAAAAAGTATAATACATCTACATTGGAAGGACCCTTCTGTTACCTAAAAAATCGAAATAACATGCAGACTGTAAAGCTAGAGAGAGAATATCAAACCTGCAGAAAAGAGCTCGCAACTGTTGGAGGTGGACCCTGTTTCTCTGAAGCAGCCATTCTTAGTTTTGCTAAAGCAGTCCCTGTGGATAAAAGAATAAGGTCCTACATAATATTGTAGTTTTCAATATTCTTCTCAGGGCCGTAGCAAGCGGAAGGACTGGGTGGACAATGTCCAGGGGCCCAAACCAAGATCAACAAAAAAACTGTGGGGGTTTGGGGTCTGGCTATGATGCTCGGCACGGCTATAATGCATTATCATATTATGCAGAGTTTACTTTTAAGTTTTAACACATGTTTTATATGACTTTATTGTATCGAGTTATAACAGCGTCAATAGACAACAGGAAAAAGTATTGCATAGGGCTTATGGTACTACACATTGTGTATTTGATAATTTGTAAATATGTGCGTGGATGGCCGGAGACGGCTTATGCAATTACGATTGTGATACCGTTGGTTCTGGGGCCCCTCACTGCTCCTTGTCCATGGGCCCCAGAGGGTCTTGCTACGCCCCTGATTCTTCTAACATTGTCAGAGGTCTCGAGGCAGACATTCAAGCTCATTTAGCGGCCTATCCTTTAAGTTTAAGATGTAATGCTCATGCTTGTACTAGTACTGTATTTATTACCCTTGGTTATTTTAAAGTCCAATCCGGATGAGACCGATCCGAGGCTGCTTACTACATCTAACCAAAAAATCCGTAAAAATCTCATATAATGTAGATTTAGTAGTATCATTACCCTTTAAGTTTTGTGTTTCCAACTTTTTAACGGTGTCTCACCAAGTACGGGAGACCGTGGCGTCGACTACAACACTATATTTTAATGAGTATTTTAACACCAACATAACCATTAGCTTAACATGATGGCAGCAGTAAGGGTTTGCAGATGTAGTTTCACAAGGAGTCTAAGATGCATGTAATGACAGGACAAGGTTGGAACCGTTTATTCACTTTGCAGGTCTTAATTAAACATCCAAGTATTACTAGAAATTGGCAAGGAGAAAATATAAGTTTTAGCAACAGAACACAGATGGCACCATCTGAAGAAAATGGGGAAATGCTGAGGTGTTATTAGAAAAAATTTAAAAAATTTGAAATGTTCTTGAGGAGAAAGGAAAATGTTTAGTTTTCGTGAAATATTTGCCCTACTTTGGAGCAAAATCATGTAAATCGTCTCCTCGACTGGATATATTTTGTCGTACCTATTAAGTCTCCAGGGCAAAGTTGTAAATTTCCCGGAAGAGGGTCCAGCCGACTGGGAGCAGTGGTCCCTTCCCCCTACCTGGTGCCACCTTTGCAACAGAATCAAACAAGTCAATAAGTAAGTCGGGTTAGCCAACAGGAGTCTCTGGGTGGATTAAAGGCTACTAAGAAAAACAGGTGAAAAGGAAGTCAACTATGATACTTTAAAACATGTACTACGGTATTTGTCATTGGCTCTAAAGTTTAAGCATCGGGTGTACGACAAAGAAATACTCTTATTATTACCTTGGAACATTTAATGAATAGGACTTAAAGTGTAATGGAAATTTCTTATACATTTTGTTCGATAAATAACAATTGGAAGGGAAAATAAGAAATTTAGCAAAAAAACTTACCAGTTGATCATATTTGTAGAGTAGGCCCATGCTTAGTCTAACGGAAGGTATTGCTTGCATTTTTAATTTGTTATTCTTTAAGGGGAAACCGCCAGAGTAACGATCACTGTGGGCAAAGTTCAATTGCAGCATCACTCACCATATAGGAACTGACATTTAAACTCCCAATAAAAGTCATTCGTATTCAAAGTTATTCAAACATCAACTGATAAAAGCAAATTACTTTAGCTATGTTTCCTGAGGCGGTAAACCTGTTGTTGCGGCTATTTACGCTGATAATATTGAGTCTCAGTTTATATATTTTACGAGTTATTACAAAGTACATGGATGGCTATGGTATTATTTTTAAGTCACTGACAGAGTCATTATTCGAATGCACAATTTCCTTAGCTTTCTAATCCTATAGCACATGGGCGGCGATCTCGGGGGACATGGGGACATGTCCCCCTCAGTGTTTTAGTGAGGGACATAATATCAAAAGTTTCCCCAATATTTAGAGGTATACAGAAAAAATAAATGTTGTTAAACACATTTTGAGGTGAATAAGTGTTATATTAGCCCATTGATGGTAGCTGGGGAGAACTTGAGATTTGAAATATGTGATCTGTGTCCTCTAGAATGCACCAAATTGCTTGGCTTCCAAGTACTTCGAACCTGGAGGCCAACAAGGGACCAATGGTGTTGTCCCGTACCCTTTGCCGAAGGCCCAAAGTGTTCACTCAAGCAGATGTCCGGCCCCAATAATTTTAACAGATCGCCGCCTCTGTTGTAGCACATAATCACTTAAAAGAACTAAAATGGGATTTATAATTTACTAATGTGTCTTTCTTTTCCATTGTGATTTATTTTATTGTGAGGTTAACCTTAAGCTAATAATTTCGAGGTCATGTAAATTTACCATTCTGGTTTCCCTGTATGGACTTATTTTAGTGACTATAAGTGGTTTTATTTAGCCTGTTAAGACTTATTTGATGTATAAATGGTGCATTTCTCTACATACTAATGCGTCAACACGTGGTGCGGGTAACATGCCCCCCCTTACTTTTGAATGTGGGAGGTATCAGATCGATCATTCCCCCCCCCCCATCCACTATAACTTATCTCCAGAACTCCAACGAAAATGGTAGGAACATGATAGTTCTACCTCTCACAATAGCAGAATCCGTAAAATCAAACTAGTTAATGGTGAGAACAACCTTTAAAATCGTGGAAAATCAGTATAGATCCTCTGAAATCCCATGTAAGCAGGATCCCACCCTACTAAGGTCGATTCACGCGTTGAACTTCATAGAACAGAATCATGAAATGAACAGAAACAACCAAACTCTACATGTAAAAGGCGCACAGGACATAAAAAATGGTTCCTATTGAAGAAAATACTTTACTAAGTGCGAGCGACACTTTATTGTACCAAGGCACCACGACAAAATTGAAAAAAGTTCCCTGACGGGGTGAATTCTTTCCCCGGAAAAAGCCATACCCCCTGTCCTTACCCGGCGCCACCACCAATGTGCCATGTGAGTTTTTCTGTGTATAAACGGCCTTTTTAATACGGTTTACGGACAACTTGATCCCTAAATCAACTCAGCCTAAACATCTGCGCAACATCTAAGACACTTTAGCTGCTGAGACAACTCAGCACCTAGAATAACTTTTTTTATACCTTGTTATACATTTTTTATATCTTTGTTTATTTTTAAGTTTCATCTGATCTGTAAAACTTGAAGGAAAACCCTTTAGCTATTTCCTGGGGTGGGCACATTTTTCTAGGGGCTTGGGAAGGGGAAGGTTTCCTCACTTTCCTGCCCACCATGCCAGTTCTGAATCTGAAAAGCCTACCTAATCTTGAAACCAGGGTTTTATTTTTTTTTTCTATTTTATAAAACAATTGAGTGGCCTACATTACAGTGATCATCAACTTGTCCACTTTTTTTTCAAATCGTTGATCCTAGGCCTAGTACCAACTTTAACCCAGCATTTTCCAGTTACTGTTCAAGGTATTGTACCTTTCTAAGAAACATTCAGTAAAGCCGGTAAGGGTTATTGCACTTGCTTTTGCACACTTATGCAACAGTCGTGCATACATTTGGTCTAAATTAGAGACGAGATATCCCGGATGCCGAGAGTCTTGTTAGCTGAGTTGTATCAGGGGAAGGACATGTCTCAGGGGCCGAGATGTCCAAGCCAAGTTGTCTCAGGAACGGAGTTGTATGGACACCTATTATAAAATATGACATAATAACGAATTAAAGAGCAAAGGAGAGATAATGGAAAGCACCCAAAGATGCCCTGCAAATCCAAGAATATTTTGTAACTTCCATTTCATAAGTTTGAAGTTTATATAGTCGCAAAGAGCCTTTACATGTTAAAATTGTGAAGCAGCGAACTGGGGTTACCGGGGTAGATGTCATCCATTGTGGTATAAATTTCATGTACGGATACATATGGAGGCATTCCCTATTTGACGGGATGTCATGATGAGTCGCCACAGCAGAAGGCCCTAGTGAATAACCCAGCTTTGACAGCCCAGGACCTTCGGAATGGTGGAAGAATTACAGCCCCATTAATTTCAGTGTTAGGTTTTCTTCTCAAGTTACTTTAAGGCTGTCTAAGAACTGCCAAAGTCGAAAATTTCAAAATCTAAGAGCTAAAGGTGTCAGTCCCTCTTCCAACTTAGGCCCGTCCACACGCCCATATTGCTATGTTCATTTCTAATTCTCACAAGTTTTAAGTGCCCCAGACGCTTCCACACCTTCCTAGACTGCGACAAAAAACAGGCTAGGAGGAAGATTTTAAAGAGGCTGACATATGTGACACTACAGTAAGAAGAATGTGAGGCTAACATTTAAAGAGTCTGTGGCACCAAACAGGTTTAGGTATAGCTCTACACTCCCTACAACTGGCAACTGCACTCTGACGGACATTAATTCAAACAATAGCATCATTTTGATTAGTCTGTGGATATTTTGATGGCAATAAAGCTGAAAACCCCAAACGGTAGAAATTCTCCCAACTTAGTTTACTTCGAACTCTTCCTCCCTTTTAAAAAGAACACATGTTAAGTTGACCGCAGAAAACAGCAATAGCCTGCTTAAGTTTAAACAGTTGAAAGCTTATAAGCGGCGCGATACTGTGTGCGAAGTTATTGGGAACACAACTGACTGCACAATTAAACATCTCTATTCCGAGATATATTTGGGGGGATGTCACAACCCCTTCATGAATTATACGTTCAATTACTTAAGCTGCGGTCCTTCTAAACTGCTAAAGTAAGCCCTGTATGCCCGGTAAAATAGAGCATGGGAAATGAATACCGGCCAACGAACAGCAAAGATAAAGACCGGCGGATGTAAAATAAAGACGAGCCGGGTAGTTGATATTACAGCTGACCATAAATTAGTTTAAAAAGCTCTTTAAATATATGCTAAATATCTTTATTTTTATAAAGTAGCGGATAAATGAGTTTCAATATCGGTAAGTTTTAAATGATACGATTGTCATATAGAAGCCAGATCGGACATAAAGGACGGTCTGTCTGAAGTAATCGGACACTGGCTGTGTAATGAAAAGGTACTCCCTGCTGTAATGCAGGCTATTGTGCGTTTGGTAAGTCAAAAGAGCCATCATTTTTAAGTATGTGCACATCACCTACATGGCATAATTACGATACAAAATAGAATGTATATAAAGGGTGTGTTATGATTTCCGATAGAGCGTTATCTTCAGGAAGGCTGTCACAGCGTTGCTTCGCAGGCTAGGGAAGATGCTATGAACTAATTGGACGATCCGTATGTGTGCCCAGTAATGACCTTTTGCTGGCATGTAACCAGGGATTTCTTAAAGGGGTTTGCTAGGTTGGATCAAGGAGCTGGAAGAAGGACTACCAGGGATAAGCCAAGATCTTCCAGCGGGGTCAAGCCAAGAAAGCCAAGGCCCAAAAAAGGGCGACGGGTTACCGGAAGATTCGCGAAACAAATTTGAGGGCACGCAAAGAGCGCTGATATTTTTAGCATTCAATTTGATGAACAAAACTAAACTTGAAAAATTTTGGCTTCCCATGACTGCCAGTGAGGCAATTTTAAAAAAAAAAAATGTTTTATTCTTTATTATAGAAAAATGAAAAATTGTGGATCTAATTGCAGAAAACTTTAGGATCTTATCAAAGAATTTGCCTTCCTTTATAGCTCTGTCATAGAAAGCGTCTGGGATGATGCTGTCGGGGATTACATCCTTCCAAAATCGCCGACGGGGTGGGTGAAGCCTCCTCAAACGAGGTTTTTAGGGGCATATGGTTACCACACCCCACTTGAATTGACGCCTCCCCTGAAAAAAGGCTATATTTAAATTTCTGCCAAAACATTGAAAGATACGGAAGATGTAAAAGGGATGGCTTTAGGAATTAATAAACGATCATCGCGGCAACCAGCTGAGGCCCCGATGCCGCGCAATGGGAGCCTGAACAAATAACATAACATAACAAGTTTAAGGGCAAAGGAGAGCAAAAGCCCCATGAGATGCCCTGTAATCCAGACCCCAAACA
>WURT03063525.1:0-13747 GCA_009936505.3 Holothuria glaberrima | reverse complement strand
TATATATATACCAAGATGATCATAAATTCAACGATTTCCTTTATCCGCACAGGCAAAGCTGTTTTCTGACTATGCGGTCTTGCAACCAGGTTCTGTACGAAGAATATCGATTGTCTGAAGCACAAGACAAGTCGTCCAATTCAAAAATAGCTGCAACATTACCAGAACATTGCGAAATGGACGAAGTTTTCTCTTCCTCAATGAACTGCTCTGTCAATGTAAGGCTTTGTACTTAGTGAGAGGGAGAGTAAGCTATCTTAGTGGAGGTCATTGTTGCTATGGCCACTTCATCGAGCTAAACATAACTCCAACTTGAACCCTAGCCTTACTGTCAGTCCTCAATGATTTGACTATCGTACTAGTTATTTGTTTCTAGTAATGTTAGATGAAACTTCCAATGAGTTTAGTAGAATAAATTAGACTTACCTGGTATATTAAACAAATCTGAAGTATGTTCCTCATCACGCAGCCTGTACATGTTCCACATAAATCCTTTGTCAGCCTCTCTATTGTTGTGGCCAGAAAAGCCAACGTTACTTAAGCCTTTTTAGCCCCTATTGGTTACCATAAGCTAATGTTTAATTGTTTACCCTTCCTCCTTGGTAGCTATTCGTATTGATGTAACATTATGCATACTAGCCCCAGTAACATTATAAGTTTTCCAGTGAAGTTAATATAGATAATACTACAACGGAGGTCAAATATCACCTCCCTGATATGACTGAGGTTATCTTTAAAAAAACTGTTTGGAAACTCAGCCAATCTATCACTGACTGTAAGATTAGAAAGCCACAAAAATCATTAAATGAGTAGGGGAAGTTGGTCAAATTATGAGAATTTCGTTAAATAGTGATGGACCTGGGCAGGGATGGAAACAGGATATGTCTGACAGGGAGGGGAAGCTCCCAGACGGGGAACTGAAGCTATAATAAGGACAACTGTAAAAATACTGCATTGTCATCGTGTTTAATACAATATTCATGAGAAGTTGATCCCAGAGAAAACACAGTCGTGCAGTCCAATAAAATACCAGCCAGCCTAAAATCTATCTAGTCTTAAAGCAGAGCTCATAAATGAGGTGTTACTTAAGCTACACCCACTCCCACACTTGAGTTTTATTGACCTAGCAGAACGCTTTACAAATATTCCATTTTATTTAGCAAGTCGTCCTTAGCACAAAGTCCTGTGGTGTCAACTCTCTTGACGGCAGGGAGTAAGTTTAGTAGATTTCTACAGCTTTTTAAGTAATTGTGGTTTATTGCTTACTTTTTTCTATCATTTGTAACGTTCTGGGGCTTGAATTTGACAAATTGTAGATCGAGGAAGGTGTACATTTTCCATAGAATTTGATTTGTTCAATAATACTATTGACAAATGTGCTCTTTTGAAGAAACCACGTACTGTGTCATGATAAACCCAGTACCAGTCAAACTTGAGAAGTCCAAAAAATAAAGTTGCAGTGAAGGGCATATCCTCCCAATTCGTTGCCAGACTCTCCCTATTCATTGCCAACTCATATGACCGTCAGTTCTGCGGTATCATCTTGACATATTAGAGTTAATGATTATTAATTTTGAAATTTTGAACCATTCATGCTTTACTTGATAAGTTTCGATTCGTAAGAATCGTTACTAATAACCCTGTTTTTCAAAGCAGAGCATCAGCTGCTAGTGTCGACTTGATACACAAGAAGAACAACGAACAACTTACGGTAAGCTTGTTTTATAATCTACTTATATTTGTTTCTTTCATATCAGTATAATACCGTAAAGAGCACCATGAGTTCTACGTAAACATTTATCGTTAAAATAGAAATCCAAACATACAGAAAAAACAAACGAGAAGTAAAAGTCACGGTAAAGAAATGACAGCGGTCATAAACCATTCAGTTTATCCACTGTCTTTTTAAGTACTATCTGCATTGTTTTGAACGAACGTTTCAGATTTTTGACAGAGCTCTATTATTCAATTATCTCTTGACTGTTATTACTGTTATTAAAGACTTCACACGTTATCCTTAAACTAGAAAGATTTTATACCTTTTTATGGTCTGAATTTCAAGCACTCGTGAGTTTTAGTACGAACAATTCAGAGTCACACTGAAACCAAATTTTAATTGCTGCAATGAAGAATTAATTACATTATTACACGTGCTGTTAATATTTCACTTAGAGAGGTATCGACGAAATGGACCTCAAGTGAACGATTTAATCAACGAAGCGCTATGATTAATGTATTAACCACCCTTCATAAAATACCTTCACTGCGTCTTCAGTAAAGTTCGAGTTACAAACACTGTTTGGTGAATTTTCGTTAAGAATGTAACAATAGTAAAGAACACACTCAAAATCAGAGAAAAAATAGCTTCCTCGTCGACAACACTTTCGATTACCAAGTTTCATTCCAAATTAAATGCCTCAGTGAGAGTTATCTCATGCGGTCGATACCCACAGTAGCTAGTTTACCTGTGGAAATAATGATTTTTCTGTTCAGTAATAATCTGTTTGAAAAACCCAAAATGTTCTGCAGAATATTTTCAATTTTACTTTTCATCACGTCTGGAGTTTTGATAATGGAATGCTCGCCTGAAAATAGGACTAGAAACGGTGAGTTAGAAATTGTTTTTTTTTTGTTAACAGGTTGACGTAAACAGTCCAAAATGTTCTTCCGTTTGGGAGAAAACTAAAGTTCTTCCGAATGGAGGAAACGATAATATAGAATATAGGCTTCTAGCCTATAGCGTAGACAAGATTAAGCTAGGACGAAAACCAACCAAGAACTTGAGTTTTTCAAAGAAACGGTGTGAAAAGCCACCAATTAGAGCAAAGCTATTTGGTTGTTAAGGAAAAACACTTCTATTCTATTACGTAAGATCGATAAACGTTGCAAGAGGGTTTCAACACCATTGGCCATTGAAAAAAAAACACAAAAGAACGCATGGAATTGTGGGTAAAACAGGGGAAAAGACGGCGCTCACAATCAAGTTTTAACCCAATCGGGGAAAAGCAGGTTCTCCCAAAAAGGGGGAATCTTCCGAGCTGGTAAAGTAAGGGAAGAATGCGCTTCTGAATGATTGGTATTTTGTGTGTTTGTGTTCTGGTGTTTGAGTGTCTGCGTGCTTGTGAAAAATCCCTTGTTTTTGAAAGTGCAATGATAATTTTGGATACAGTGTAAGCAGTTGCTTAAACTAAGGTGATGGATGGGGAAGAGGCGTCCTCTTGGCTAGGAGACTTGGAATAGTTCGGCTTGCGTTTCTCAAAGATTCATTTGTCGGAGTGAAGGTCTAAACATGTAATCAGCTCAAAGCTTTGTAAAAGATAGCTCCATTTTGCGTTAAAGCTACATTACATGAAAAAAGTTTCAAAAACGGGTTTTATCCTTCCTTTAAACCAACCCCCAAGAGAGGAACGGCTCACTAAATAATGAGAATGTCTAAATGTATACAATCAGTTAACTATTTTTCCAAAGATAGCACCGTTTTGTATCCAAGCCAAATAACAACATATTCTCAAAGGGAAGTGGAACCTCCTCCCTAAGACTATACACCTGCATAAGGGTAACAAAGCAAGGTCACCATTACCACATTTTAAAGCCTAGGTAGGCCACCGCATGTTAGTCATGAATACCGTTAACAGATATCAATTTCCTACATTCGAAAATACGTAATCTTTTACGTACAGATGTCAATGCATGCGGTGATTCTGGAGTTTGTGATTGCTCTGAGGCAGGCTTTGTTGACTGCAGCGATCGGAAATTATCTGTAGTGCCAATCAATATACCAAGAAATACATCTAAACTGGAAGTTCTCTTTCTGATTTTTGTCTTGCTTACACAAAAGGTTTTTACATCCTATTACTAGTGTTACTTTGTTTAGTAGTTCTCTGCCATTTAGAAACCAGGGCTGTATCCAAGTTCACCTGACCCAATTACGGGCCAGTGTTAAAACTACCCTTACTCAAAATCTATATCTGGCTCCTTATCTGGATATATCTGGCTAATATAAAGTTTTATATGGCCATATTTAGCCAGATATAAAACCAGGTTTTAAGTACCTTGATATGTTGAATCAAGTTTGAAATGGCCTTATCAAGCTAGATATAACTTGATAAATGACCATGTCAGATATACATATCAATTTTCATATGGCCATATAAAGACTTATATAACTTGAAAAAATGCCAGAAATACATATCAAGTTTTATATGGTTGTATCATGCCAGATATAACTTGATAAACGACCATTCCAGATATGCATATCTATTTTGAAATGGCCATATCAAGCTAGATATAACCTTGATAAATGACCATGTCAGATATAAATATCAATTTTCATATGGCCATATAAAGACTTATATAACTTGAAAAAAAATGCCAGAAATAAATATCAAGTTTTATATGGTTGTATCATGCCAGATATAACTTGATAAACGACCATTCCAGATATGCACATCAATTTTTAAATAGCCATATCAAGCCAAATATTTACTTGGTGAACCACTACGCCAGATATACATATCAAGTTTTATATTGCCATATCAAGTCAGATATCACTTAAAAAATTGCGTCCTATAAACATATCAAGTTTTATATGGCCATTTCATACCAGAAATTTACTTGGTATATCGTCATGCCAGATACATATGGAGGTTTATATTGCCATATAAAGCCAGATATCACTTGAAAAATTGTGTTCTTTATGCATATCAAGTTTTATATGGCCATATCAAGTCAGACATTTACTTGGTAAAGCACCATGCCAGATACACATATCAAGCTTTATATTGCCATTTAAGGCCATATATCACTTGAGATAAGACCATATTAGATATACATATCGAGTTTTAAACTGCCATATCAAGCCAGATATCACTTGAAAAGAGATTGTGTCTGATATGCATATCAAGTTGTATATGGCCATATCAAGCCATAGGCTATATGATTTGATAACAGAACATGCCAGCTATGAATATCAACCTTTATATGGCCATATCAAACCAGAAATTTACCTGGTTAATCACCATGCCAGACATACATATCAAGTTTTATATGGCCATATCAAGCCAGATATCACTTGAGACAAGACCATGTCAGATATTTATATCAAGTTTTATATTGCCATATCAAGCCAGATATCACTTGAAAAAATTGTGTCCTATATGCATATCAAGTTTAATATGGCCATATCAAACCAGAAATTTACCTGGTAAACTACCATGCCAGATATACATGTTAAGTTTTATATGGCCATATCAAGTCCGATACCACTTGACACAAGACCATGGCAGATACACATATCAAGTTTTATATGGCCATATCAGGCCAGATATCACTTGAAAAAAGATTGTATATACCTGATTTACATATCAAGATTTATATGGCCATATCTATTTCATAACAGAACATACCACATATGAATATCAACCTTTATATGGCAATATCAAGCCAGATATATCATGAAAACAGATATGCATATAAATTTGTTATGGCCATATCATGTCAAATATAACTTGTTTAAAGACAATTTTGATGTACAATTCAAGTTTTATAAGGTTATATCAATTAATGCTTTTGTGTTTAATTTGATTACTTGTCCTACGTTAAGATCCCTTTGGAATGCAGCAGAACATATCTGCATACCGAAGTCATCAAATAAATACACTTTTTACTAATATACCGTTCTCATTAACTAACATATGCAAATGATCTGTGAATGTGGGCGGAGTCAGAAGTTGTAGCCCTGATTTTTATTTTTCGTTACTTAGGAAGTAAATTGTGAGATATTTATCAAACTTTCAACAAAATTTACATTGAAATATGCACCACAGTGTGATTTAAAACAAACGATGCTTTCAATGCATGTAAAGCACAAATTTCAAAGCATTTTTACTGATCACTATTCAGTAAGTTGACAAATTTCTGTACTTAAGTCAATTTTTAACATTATATGAAAGTAAACTTTGTTCAAGATGTTCAGAGAGCTTTTGCATTTGCCGGTCTTGGAAAGCTCCTGATGCTTTATACACAGTGTGGATTTTATGTTAAGCTGTAACCCAACATTGGTGCAGGTATGGGCCATGTGTTCATCACATCTCTGGTCCATACACCATTATGAGCGCACCAGATGAAATCCATATTTGGTTCATATAAAACCAAAGTTCATACGTTGAAAATTTCATATGGCACAGATATGGATTTTCATTTTTATCAAGTTATATCTGCCCGATTCTTGTTAAACCAGATACAAATTCCATATCTGATCCAGATATGGGCCACATATAAATTCCTTAAATAGCACATATACGGATTTGCCATATATTGGGTATATACAGACTGGCCATATATGTACCATATCTGTTCCATATAAAAAAGTAGCCGTATATAATTTTGTTTGGGCCATATATGGCCTTTATGTTATATCAAGTTATATCTGCCCAATTTTTGTTAAAGCCAGATACAAATCCCATATCTGGACCAGATATGGGCCAGATATAAATTCCTTATATGGCACATATATGGATTTGCCATATATGGTACATATAAGGATTTGCCATATATGTAACATATCTGTCCCATATAAAAATTGAGCCATATACAATTTTATATGGACCTTATATGGCCTTTATGTTATATCAAGTTATATCTGCCCAATTTTTGTTAAAGCCAGATACAAATCCCATATCTGAACCAGATATGGGCCAGATATAAATTTCCATATATGGCCCATCTATGGATTTCGAGTAAGGAAATTGATTCCAGTGGCCACCATTTCGGGCTAATTCCGAGTCCTGTACCCTTGGATTCTAAGCCATATCCTGTGCCAGGTTCTTCAGTTCGGGGCTAAATCCAAGTCCGGCCATTTGACATTGTAGCATTGTGTTAAAGTGCTTTTCGTACTGTTTTACAATTACACACTATCGAAGAAGGGTCTTGTCAATTCAGTGCCCTGGTTCAAGCTTTATTTTGATTGATTGTATGTGACCATTCATGTGTGGAACTGTGCATCAATAACAATGTAGCCCCAGGGGAAAATATTCAACTTTCTTTTTGCGGACTCTGCTGGATTCGGCTGAGAGTCCGAGTCCAGCTGCAGCTCATTCAGGGCCAATTCCGTGTCCGACGGAAAACGGACCAGAGTCCGAGTCCATACTCGGACGTTACAGCCCTGTAGTAGTAACCCCCGGTACAGGAATACAACTCAATCTATATTGTACGTCAAACTGGTCCACCTCTGGTGATGTCTATATTTTGCAGTTTTGAACGCTTTGGTAATTTTTCCGCATATGAAATGCTACAAGATGGTTGAATTTTTCTATCACCTGTTATGCAAATATTACGTATAACCCGCCAAGCACCTACCGCCGATAAGACAGTAGTATCATATACCGTACTTGCATTTCGCTTAGTTCAATACATATGCTCCTACGGCAGCAGCCATCTAAGATACATACTCACACTGATTTTTTACACGTTTTCAGATCATTGAAGAGGAACCAGATAAGTTACATACCATACAACTTTATGACAAAATTCGAACGTCTCTTTGACCTGTAAGTGACTTAAAATTAAACTTCGTTGGAAGTAAAGTGTCTGAAATTATTCTGTTACGAATTCATTTTTATTTGAATAAGAAAACTTAACCTTCCAAGCTTTATCCGTAATTATCTTGGTATTTTTGCTTTTTTCATTGTTTCTTATTTGATCATTTCATCAAAACAGGAATGTAGAATCAAACGACCTTACAAATTCGTTTCAATTACCAAGGACGCTGAAAACGTTGTGAGTAGTGTTTTACAATAACACTTTTATTCATGAATAATCACGTTCTAAGTTCGTGCTTACTGCTAAGCTCATATTGAGGTATATCTCGGCAACATGTGCAACTGAATTATTTTTATTGTTACCAATATGTAGTAAAGTACAAGTGAATTATGGGGAGTCGCCGCATCACAGATATTCTTTGAAATAATGGCCACACGTTCGCTCTTGGTACCTGCACTTACACATTACAATACTACATACATGTGCGAAAATATTGAATTATAAGAGAACGTAAAATTCATGTTTGTTGAAATATTCGATATAAAACCACAGTTCTGATTTGAACAACTCTTTCACTAAAATATCTCTATGACTAGCTCTTGTGGTAATAACAAGCTCACCTCTTTCCATGCCTTCTTTGACAACGGCTGTGGGAATTTGCAGCTCGTGTGAGTATTTTACATAATAGAATTTTGATCTTTCATTGGGGGCGGGAGGGAAGACGTTCTGCTTCCACCGGTGAGTCATTACCCGGTTTCGATATTCCTTGAACTCAGCAATATCATGACAAGATAATAGACAGCATAATTTTGGATATGCACTTTCGATAATGGTTTCTTCCATATACATATTAAAAAAAAGTTACTATTGCTGTGAAGGGATTAACATCACGTACAGATATAGGTTAGCGAAAAAATTAAATTCCGATGTAGCTGTCTACAACTTTAAATATTTGTCTTAATGCTACATAAGATACGCTATGATTACGCAAAGTAACGTGAACGTTGAGAATGATTGTTCCGTAATATATATATATATATATATATATATATATATATATAAAGGACTGAGAAAGGGGCCGAGAAAGGGCTGAGACAGACTGAAACATTTTGTACTTCACTGATTTGTTCTATACAATTGGAAATAAATATATCCATTTTTTGTCTTCTTTTGACTTTTGTAGTTATATATATATATAAATATAAGTATAATTCTACTATAATTTACGATCCAGGCGAAATATCGTATGAAACCTACCACTGGGCGAAAACGTCGTTTCGCCCAAGCGTTTTTACGCACTATATTATATAGGAATACGTAAACGTATAGTAACATCCGTTAAAGCAATCAATCTATATGCAATTACTTCAGTGTAGACCAAATTATGTTCATGCATCCTTTCACAAGTATGACTGACCGGCCATTGAAATAACGCATACGTTTATCTCAAAACCTACAGGGGAAATATATTCTTATGTATTTAATTGTTTTTTTTTTCATTTCGCCTAACCATGTGTTTGTATACGGATTTCCCCTAACAGTAAGATCTAGCGTTATGGTATATTATATATATATATATATATATAATACAGCTTCTTCACTTACAGGTAAAACAAAAAGATTCCGTTTACTTAGAAGTGTTTCCCTTTTTTAAAAATTTACAGAAATGTCTCAATCAACCAAATAACAACAATTCAAGATGGAACATTTGAATATGGCTGCAAAAAACTGAATCATTTGTGAGAAACTTTAATGCACAACATTTTTCACTGCCAGAAGTAATTTTGAATTGAGAAACATGAAATTATCCTAAAACCGTAAACAGCAAAATGATCATTTTTAACGTAAAACAAACTGATAAGGAAACAAATCTTACACAAAAAGGCTGGTAGCCACAGGGACTGTCACGGTTGGAGGGGGAGGGTGATGGAGGGGGTTGTCAGGTTGAGACATATCATTGCATGAGAGTGACCATTTATGGGCATCCCATCCGATTAGAAAGTTCTGCTTATTGCTCAGAATTCTTTATGCTGCCCAGACCCTGCTTAATACACATATGGGCCTAGATGTATTTTTTTAAAATATATGTTCAACTAATAAGATGTTTCAATGTTTATGAGTACTTTGTTTGAAAAAAAAACTTGAAGGTAAACATTACCAAGAATGTTATCCAACTGAAAGAAAAAAATACGTTGTTGACGATTTCTCCAGATCCCAGCTCAATAATTAATATTTACGCTATCATGTCTTTTTCAGGGACATTAAGCGCAATCATCTCCGTGAGATAACAAACAAGACTTTCCTAGGCCTCACTGGAATCCGTATTCTGTGGGTTACAAACAATTTAAATTGTTTAATTTTTAACTCAGTTCTCTGCTTGAAATTAACAGTATTTCACCCGGCTGATATATTATGCATTGCGCAGGTCCGTAGTCAGACAAGATACTTCATGAAGGGAGGGGAGAGGTTGGGGAGTAAGATTCGCTAAAATGTTTTAAGGAAATTGTAATTCTTCATTTGAAAGGATTCACCATATTTGTTACTATATAAAAATAATTTTTTTCTAGAAGGAAAATGCAGCTAAGAGTAACTTCTGCTGGTCAATTGATAACCATAGGCGTTGTAACCGTCTCAGTTATTTCCCTGCATGATCAGAGCAGCGGTATGCCGTTCAGTAGGTATTCAATAAGTTTATGGCTGATGCATATTAGAGTTTGTCTTCATTAACCAAATAAGCCACTTTTTTGATTCCTTGCCGAAGGCAAAAGGAATCTATGCGATGGTGATGTTGTGTGTGTGTATAGGTGTGTGTGTGTGTGCGTGTGGGTGTGTGTATGTGACGGCTTTGCTTTTAAACACAATATCTCAAGAAGGGTTAACTTCGAGGGATCTCATACTTGGTATGTGGATTAGCCATATTGAGTAGATGATCCCTATTGTTTTTGATAGAGGTCAAAGGTCATTTGGGGTCACCAGAGGTCAACAGGTCAAAACCTTGTAAACACGATATCTCAAGAAGGATAACCATGAGGGATCTTATATTCGGTATGTAGATTGGCCATATTGAGTAGACGATCCCTATCGTTTTTGGTGGAGGTCAAAGGTTATATGGGGTTACCAGAGGTCAAAAAGTTAAAACCTTGTAAACACGATATCTCAAGAAGGATAACTCCGAGGGATCTCAAACTTCGCATGTTGGTCGGCCATATTGAGTAGATGATCCCTATTGTTTTTGGTGTAGGTCAAAGGTCATTTGGGGTCACCAGAGGTCAAAAGGTCAAAACCTTGTAAACACGATATCTCAAGAAGGATGACTGTGAGGGATCTCATACTTTGCATGTGGATTGCTAATATTGTGTAGAAAAGCCCTGCTATTTTTGTGGCGGTCAAAGATAACTAAAGTAGGAGGAATCTCATGCTTGTCATGTGGGTGATTCGTGTTTGTTACAATATATCATATGACAAGGAATCACTAAGCCTTTTGGCTTTCTGGTCTTACACAAACTTTTAGTCGCATTGATGAAAACCCTCTCAGGAACATAGAATCCAACGCATTTTCCGATGTATGCCAAAGCCTGGAAAAGTTGTGAGTCAAGTTTGTAACTATGACTTTTTTAACAGGCTGATTCTTGAAAATTAATTTCGATGGTATTTAAAAAGATGGCATTAAAAGATAATGGTACTATTGAAAAGAAAGGAAAACACCAGTGCACGTCCTGTAAGCATACTAGTAGCTATTTCCTTCTCAAGTCAACATCATTTCGAAGATTTTCATTTTTGTCAAGAATACTTTTATTCTCCTCAAGGTCACATAATGAAATGCCCATTGGGCACATTAGTCTTTTTGCTATTCTTTGTAATAAACTGCCACGTTTGCAACTGAAATTTGGAAAACCTCATTATTGTTCCGTGTAGCCTATATGGAGTAAAAAAAATGTCATTTGCAGTTTTTAGAAAACACAGTTACTAATTATTTCATACAGTGTTATCATCATCATTAAGGAGTACAAATAGCTATGTATGATCACTGTGGCGGGAGGGAATAGCAACACAATTTCCATCATGCACTCCCGAAAAAATAGCATCTCTTTGGAAATAACTAAAAGGCTTGCATTTTTGTTTTTGTTTGACTTTGTTTGTTTGTTGTTGAAGCATCAAAATTAGTCTCAACGATTAAACCAATACAGTTTTTACATTATTTATTAATTATTTTATTATTATATATATTATTTTAATTATTAAATAATTTTTAATGAAGAAATGAAATTTTAATCTTTTAATCTCAATGGCAAAGCACTTTAGTTTCTACTCATACTGAACGATTGAACAACCTGTCGAATAAGGCTTGTTTTGCAGGTCATTCCTCAAATATAATTAACACATACATTTACTTTCATACTGATAAATATCAAATGTATTTCATACCATTTAGTTTCTTTGAACGAAAATGTGTTTTGTAGGCTCGCAAAGACCCTTAAGGAATTAGCAACGATACCGAATGGATTATTTAGAGGCTGTCATTATCTTAAAGAAATGTAAGTATTTACAAACTCTGAAATGATTGTCACTCTGGAAGTTTAAGAAAGGAATAAGGATGGTTAAGAAAGGGAGGCGCGTTTTATTAAATTTTTCGAAGGTAAACTAATTCTACGTCCATAAGAGAAAGACGGAAATCGCCTATCATTTTTTCATCTCTTTTTAAAATTTTCTTTTTTCACGGAAACTGTGAATTATTGATTCTGCAACGTTTAGCATAGAAAATTCAAATCGAAGCAGGGTGAATTCCCTTAAGACAGAAAAGTAAACAGAGATGAATGAGAGCAGCAGAAACAATTTGGCAACTTTTGTTATCTACATAGGCCCATGGTTAATAAAATTACACAGAGGACCTTCTTAAATCATAGAGCATCGATTAATTCTGTTTCGCATTAATTTGTGGGGGAACGTTCTTTACTGCGAGAAGTCATTGAAACATTGCATTTCAACGTAAAGTCCTAACTGGTCCCATTTCAACATTTAGCCCTCGTTTTGAGTATGTTGTTGTCAATTTTGAGTGTCATTCTAGATCGAGAGAAGTTGGTAAACGCCACACCCCCCCCCCCACATTTTACTTCAGTTCTTCGAATCATGCCGTTACTTTCATCGACAACTAAACAAGTACTAGAAATGGGAGCCTACCTCTAGTGCCCATACACCTGTGCACACGCCAACCCCCCCCCCCATTTTACTTCAGTTCTTCGAATCATGTCGTTACTTTCATCGATAACTAAACAAGTTCTAGAGATGGGAGCCTACCTCTTGTGCCCATACACCTGTGCACCACAACTGAAAATCATATGAACCGACCAACTTACAGCTAATACCTTCTTTCCCTAGATATTTCACACGATGTAACTTCATGAAGCTTCCTGAAAAAACGTTCCTTGGAACTGAAACAATTAAAGTGTAAGTGTAACGCTCAAATATTTAAATAAAGTAGCGTGAGAGTGGAGAGGTCATCATACATACATGCAGACCTGCCAACCTTTGGGATCGTAAAACTGCATTCTGAAGTCCCAAAAGTTGTATTTTCATGACAAAAACTGTCAAAAGCATGCCTATAGAGAAGCCTGCGAAGTTTCGAAACACACCCGCAAACCTAATTGATCATCACAGTAACTTGCATTATACAATAATATATAGCTGAATTGTTTCAACGTCACTTCATACACTCGTTCGCTGTTGAATCGTATCAGGGTCAGTCCCATTCGCAATATGGGGATCCCCCTCGATCTAACATTTGGGTAGATTTTCAGAAGTTGAAGTGGGAGACACCTATAATTTGGAATATTGGAAATGATTGAAAGCGTCATACCAAAAACATATGGGCCTAGGCCATGCTTACCAGTGCCCTCTGTCAGCCTTAAGTTGAACCTCAGCAATAAAAACACAAATTAGACTACAGTCATTGACTGTATACTATCACTCGGTAAAGGCAGCTGACTCTGTAATATTTCAAAATGCAAATCTGCAGATATCAGGCTAAGTAGGACTGCCTTACTTTGTTTAAGGTTTAGGCTAACCATTAGAGTTGTTGACTCGAGTCGCTGACTTGGACTCGAGTTAGACTCGAGTCGCACTTTTTCTTGACAAATGACTTGCGACTTGACTTGACTTGACTTGAACATATTTGACTTGGCGACATTAAATGAAAAAGTTGTCGCTGTGT
>WURT03063514.1:0-13749 GCA_009936505.3 Holothuria glaberrima | reverse complement strand
AAGGGTATACTGTGACGTCATCCAAAATCCGGCATACCTTTTTGTTGCATTTTTATGAGACGACTCGTCATCTTTAATCTATCAAAATACATTTCAGAGTCTGCGATATTGAAATTTGTTTTGTGAAAGGAAGGGCTAACTACCAAAGGGAAAGGAAGGTCAGGTCAGGTCAGGGTTTTCCAGCTGGCGCTGCAATGGTGCTACACTTGTTAGTGTACTGTTGTGATTTACATGCAGTCACAATGCCTCCTAATCCAATCTCTAGCTAGCATGCATAGTGGCTCTGCCGTAATTAGCTTTATCCATTCCAACCTATATTGTGACTGTTTTCACAATGGCTTTGATCCATGAAGCTCTCTCATAACATTGGCATTAGCTTAACCAGAATTCCATTTAATGAGGATACAGCACATGATTCATTCACCCTGGTTGACTTTGAACCATTGGTATCCAAAATGGGTGTATTCCCATACACTTCTTACATTTGTTAACTGCAGGGGTGGCATCAGGGTTTCCTGGATGAGGGAGCAAAGCTCCCATACAGCTGACAGGGAAGGGGTGGGGGAAAGCAATCCAAAGCCTCTGTAACGGTGGTGAGCTGCAGGAAGGATGAATGCAAAATTTTCCATGTTTTTCTTCTGTAAATATCAGAATTGAAAAAAGTTTGGAAAACTTGGGTTAATATTTCAAGACTGGGTTTTTACTGATAAAAATTTGGAAATTTGGTACTTTGCTGCAGAAAATTGAAAAATTTTGAATTTTTAAATGGGAAAATTTGTAAATATTTTATTTTCATTGAAAAATTGTTCTTTCTAAGGGCAAAATTATGTACATCGTTCGGGCAACCTGTCTTGAAATACATACTTACCATTGCGGCTCCCTCATAAAATAATGTCACCTTCCCCAAGAGAGGGTCTGGTCTTCCCCAAAAGGGAGACCATACCTCCTCCCCTCCCCCCTCCCCCTCTCTCCTGGTTTATCCATAAACTTGCTCAGTGGATGTTTCATATCTGCCCTTGAGGATGTGTAAATGGGCCAAGTCATAGGCACTGATTGTGAAATGGAATGTTAGTAGGGTACAGGACTCCACAGCATATACAAAACCCTTTATAGAAACACATACTACTGTTAAAAAGGTAAATGGCCTCATCTTTTTCTGTTTTACATTTGATACATAACTTTTTGTCTGTGACAATACGGGTCAAACATGAACCTGTTGAGGTGTCATAAAGTATGCACAGAGCCATGATGTGCCGGACACCATGTTTCTTCGTAATCTTTTTTTTTGGTACAGTCCACAATGTGAAGATTCTTTCCAAACAATTTATCCACAATGGAAAATTTTGAGAATTAATAAACCAACTTCTACATTTTTGTTGTCCATAAAATGAAAACCAGATCAGAGAAATGAATGAATCACAATTTGGCAAAACAGTGCCTGCCACTAGTTTAAGTCTACACACTTAAGTTCTTCCATGGTAATCTGCCAACAACAATTATCTTGATAACAAAAACACTTTCGATTCCATTTCACAGATTCTTTCATTTTCCTAATTTTCATCATGACAAGAAAACTTTTAATTTGGGATCTGTTTCTCATAAAACACTCTTGTCTTTGGGTGGGACTTCAAAATGGATTAAACCTAAAACTAACTTTAATACCAACTACTTGATCATCCAACTAAAATAAAGGAGACATTATTTTTTCTCTTTTCAGATCATAAAGAGTGACTTTATTCCAACGTTTTCATTTAATTTACAAAGCAACATGACGTTGAGGCAAACAATCACAACACCTGCAGGTAGCTCATCCCTCCTTCTATTGTGGAGCACCACGGCCTCGTCCATATCCTCCTTTCTGCGATAGAAGAAAGTAAACATAGCAACGAACAGTTTGAACAAGGGCCGTTACTATTTCTTTGAAGTTTTTAAGCTTGATACTGAGCAGGGCTGTACAATGCGACCAAAATGGTTGCACTGGCGACCATTTTGTCAGTCCGTACAACCACTGAATATGATTCAGTGGCCCATGGAGAGTAATGTTTTGTACTTTTGGTTGCCTGAAATTAGGCTGAATGTAATTATCAGAGACTCAATTCTCAGCTCTCAAACCTCTCAAATTGCCAGTCATTGTAAATAAACATGTTTGTTGGAATCCTCACATGTCTCAATTCAATTCAAATTTATTTCTCATATGATTTACAAAAGTTACAAAAGTTGAAATAAAAAATGTGAGGATGCAAAAACATATGATGGGCACTAGAAAACAGAGGAAGACTGTTATCAAAGCTACTTACATAATAATACACTAACACAACATGAAACACAAAAGACCTAAATAGCGCAAACGTAGAACCAACTAAACATAGCTGATAGAAAGGGGAGCAAAAGAGGAAAGGCAAGAAAGAAGGGAAAGGAGTTCCCAGCAGTCCTTGTTTCTTGCTTGTCTCAAACTGTTCTAATTCACAGATTTACACCCCTTTTAATAAGCATACAACCCTACACGTGCCAGATACATGCATACACAATGTACAGCCATCATGTCAACAGTGAATTTTATTTCAGCACCCTGTGACGCACTGATGATGCAGCATGAGATACAGAGATACTGTGGCTAGTGTCGGCTTCGACTGAGCTGTTACATGGTAACAGTAAGCTGGAAGAGTGTTTTTTGGGGATTTACTGGCCACTGGCCAGTGCCCAGTCCTCACTTGTATACAGCCCTGATACAAAGTATAAAACTTAACACATTGTTCTTCATTCCAACACATTGTACTCCATTCACTATGACTCACTTTGACTGTCAGCTAAATTAAGTATGCACGCATCAGTAACAAGGATGAGTGGTTTCAAAGACAGGTTTCAGTCATGTCAGGCTAAAAGGTTGGGGACATGTAACCAAACAACTATTTTACTCAATGAGGGGAAATTATGATCCCCTGATGAAAAATTTGTTGAAATTATCTTAAAGTGAGTATGACACGGCCAAATTAACTTTTGAGTATTGCAAGATTGAGCACAGTATTGTATATATACATTTCATACACCATTAAAACCTCTGCAATTTCGCAGGAATGAAATTTGAAGGAAAACGTACAAATCTAATTTCGAAAAATGCCGCAACAGGTCACTTGACTGTTATGACGCAACTGGAGACACAAACTTTGCGCGATACAAGGACGCATATCTAGATGTTGAACTAATACAACAATTTGATAAAATTATCATAGCAACTTCATGAAAAGACTTACATCACAATACCTGCATGACACTGTATTCAGTCCAAACAAGCAGTTAGAAATATGACAACCTGCAGAAGACGTTTACTGCTTTAAATTCCAGAAATTTAATTGGCTAAGTATTAGTTAATTACACCTGCTATAGAGGGGGTTTCACAGACGTCACATGATCACGCATCTCTGTGGTTTTGTGGAGCAAGCATTCCTTGTATCACAGTCAGTGGCATAGCCAGACTTTTCAATCTGGGGGGCAGAGGAGGGGGCAAAGGGTATGACTGTTGGGGTAGACTTAGCTGATACTATAGGACTATCTAAGTGGAGCGCCACCATCAGTTGGCGCGGAGCGTACAAGAAAGTTTTTGGCTTTACAAACCCCTCAGATGGCCGGAAACGGCATTTCCTGTGTGTTCTAAGCAAGAATATGTTCAGCCCCCACTTTGAAATTCTCCCTGCTTCTTGGATTTTTAGCCCAAAAGGAGACCCAAAACAGTCAATGACTTTCACACACAAAGTCAATGTGTCAGTATGTCAGGGTGGATATAAGTGGAAGCTGATAAATTTGACTCTAGGGAGACAGAGCTCAGACCCTCAGTTTGGTGTTGCCATTCTTGGGCTAAATATACTGAAGTTGGACGTATTCGGCAGATACTGTAAGAGTCCTGTGTGAACTTGCTCATAATCGGATTCTCGTTGTAGGATGGAGACCCGTATTTTCGTGCAGTTAGGCTAGCCTAAAATAGATGTAGGTTTAACGATATATGTACGTACTGCACGAAAATAGGGGACGCACGAAAATAGGGGAACGCAGTATACAGTATATTTCTAGGACTGACAAAATTGCAATAGACATCATCATGTAGCCTGTAGACATACATATTTGGCGTGTATTAAATTTTTTTTCACGGTCTGTAATTTCATTTGGGGGCTCCCGCCCCCTGCCTCCCCCCTCCCCCCCGCTGGCTATGCCACTGATCACAGTAGTATCAATTGTTATGCCATGTGTGTGTGCTTTCAATATGCTTACTGCATGTGTTTTGCCCTTCAGTGCCTGGGAATCCCACTTGCCCCACTCACGTTACATGAGATCCCTGTATAAACCCTTAAAGCCTTGAATTATTTTATTTAATGGAGACACCAAATATACACTTACAAATTCAAAAGATTCTGTTGACCCTGCACCAGCCTCTCCTTTCTTGTCTGGACCACCTGAGAGTAAGAAAACACCCAAGAGAAATAATGATTGGTATCATAGTAGCTGTACCAAAAGGGTGTCATAACATACCTCTTTACATCACAATTAAATGTCTGTTTTGTGCAAGTCTAAAGGATATCATTATCAATGACTCCCCATATTTATAACACAAATCACAAGCCCCCTACCTCCCAATCCTTCCCTTCCCCCTTACCCCACCACACTCATTTTCTTCTTCTGGCAGCATTGAACCCACCTTTTGTTGTGGGTCAGTCATAACTTTCTATTTTTCTTTCCTGCAGAAGCTTGGACAAGCAAGGCAAGCAATATGCAGTAAGGTATGAATAACTTTTAGATCAGTGCAGCCCATTCCAAGTAACATGTGCAATGCAAACTTTATTCCCACCCTCCATCTGCACATCTCTATCCACCGCTTGTTGCACCCTTACACCCAATTTCTGCGCAAAGTGATTTTCTATGATTCCACCTTAGAAGTTCCACATTTCAATCCAGTGTGATCTGACTTATTACAAACTTCATAACTTCAAAAAAAAAAAAAAAACAGTAAAGCTCACGCAATGATCCTACTATCACATGTGTGTAGACAGTAATAAACAATTTAATGAGTGCCACATTCTTATATGACCTTTAATATGCATCAATTTCCACTTTCTAATCATTTACTGCAATTTTGAAAAGTTGGTCTTTCATAGTAATTTACAACACAACTTCAAGATCACATGGAATGTTAAAGGGAAAATACTGTCACCTTAATTTAATTAGTTTACCCCAATATCATAATTCATGTATGGCTCTGTTTAATCATATGACAACGTTTTTGCTACCAAGATATTCAATTCATGCAGAATTAACTTAGTTTACCTTTAATATATTGTTCTATGTGGACAAATCATAAAAGATATTTGTAAGGGAAATCACAGGAAATTCATAAGATGTAGGTAATGTTTCAAAATAAATTTGGGGCGATTGCTCAACCCCTTAATTTTCTTGGGTTTAGGGAGCATTAGATCACAACTAAGTTGACTTAAAGGACTAGATATTCCTTTGAAAATGATGAAAAGTTACAGAAGTTATTACATATTTTAATTTTTTAGTATTCTCAATTGTTTTGATTTCCATGTTGTAGATGTGTTTTGTCCCTTTTCCACAAAACAGTTAACTCCCATCTTTACCTGCATGTGACATGTCTCACTACATGACAGGCAGTGATTTAGCCAGCCTTTATTTGTGTGACAAATGTCGCATAACACAAAAGAATGTGGCACAGACAATATCTAAAGAGTAATTTCTGTGGACATGTTTTTTCAAAGAAATCACCTTGATACAGTTTTGCAAAAATCAGTCATTACAAACTGAATGTTAAGCCAAATACTGCACTATCTGCCATCTAGGCACCTCCCACTGAAAAAGTTTGTTCACAAAGGAGGGGGACACACCCTCCCCTTACACTCCCCCCCCCCCATCTATTCAGAATGTCACAACGGAGTATTGATCTGGCTAAGACACAGATGACATGACTACACATTAAAAAATTTCTGGGAGCATCATACCAAACGAAAGCCCTCCTCTAGTCTTTGTCAAGACACTGAATAAAACAATGTACAAGCAAGTTTGCATGGAATGTGTACATCAACTGTTCAATACATTATAGAAAATGAAACAGGGGCTGCAAGAGAACCACTATGAACTACATGGACGAATTTTTTATAAATGCATGTAAAATCTGAGCTAATTGTGGGAAATCCCCTTTCATAAAGGCAGTCTACTTCAAATTAATGGTATCATCACTGAAAGATAGATTTGAACAGCATAGCCCAACTAGGAATGTGAGTTAGAATCTTACCTGGTGGTCCTCGTCTGTAAGAATCCCTCTGTGAATCAACTGGACCTTGTGGTCCACGGTCCATACCTTGAAATTATAGTGAAAATGTCCAAATAATACTATGTAATAATTCTGAAAGTGTCACACATCAAAGAATTTCACACACAATGCTCAAAGCATGCATCTCTGAACATCAACAAGTTAAGTAGGTTGGTTTGTTGTCTACCAAGCACACAAATGTATACATAGGTTTAGCTTTGTCTTTCCAAACCATTCTTGATGAAAAATATTGAACTGGCCTTCTTTTTCTTACGAAGTGACAGAAGTAAAATCTGATTAACAAAATACATGTATACTTTAATGAACACTTCTCACCAAACATCCAATTGACAGTTCATAGTGTTGAATACAAGCAAAACAAACCCCAATATTATGAGCTTATATCACAGAAGAATTACAAAAAAGATGGTAGGTAATGCCACCCTTGCTACATTTTCAAACGACACCCTTCCACAGAGGTGAGCTGTCCTTTCAGATCACTTTTCTAGAAGATGAAACCCTACAATACCACTTTTCCCTCCACTGCCAACCCTCTATGTACAGAAACAACAATAATAAATTTAGCTTTCTGGCTTGCACCATCTGGTCAGAACTGAGAGAAAAATTTGTCTTTCATATAATCATCTCATTCTAGTGCACACATGGCTAACTGCATGCAAACTTAGCCTACCTTTGGGCCTTGGCCTGGTGGCCTCAGGTCTGGCTTGGCGTTTAAGGGTTGTCGGTACAATCTCTGGGGGCAGGTTGAGTGTTTCTCTCAGGTACTGGATGCCTTCATTGGTCAAGGACCAGTAGTAATGACGCCAGGCAAACTGCTCTTTGACATAGCCTCGCGACCTCATTGACTGAAAGACACCAAGCAATGGGATAAGTATAAATAGGAATTTGATGTTCAAAACTGTGTAGCTGTGACACAAATTTGTGAGATACTACTGTTTTTTAAATCACAACTAGGGGTATAATACTTTTTCAAACTGTGGTGGGACAGCACTTTATTAGGCTCTCTAAATATTAGAAAACTTTTAATGGAATGTACATCCCGACTGTTAGTTGAGCATAACCATTACACTCAGAGGCAGACAAAGATGCACTTTATATCCCTGGCGTTTACTACATGCAACAGCAAACAAAACCAGAAGCATGTGAAGAGTCCAGGTTGAGGAACGGGCAGGGGTAGGGGGTTACACCACTCCACAACATTGTTTACAAGGAGATTAACTGTGTGCTGCACATTATCTAATAATCAGGGCCATTATCCATAAGGATGCATTCATTCAAGACATCTTTTCTTCATCAATAACCACAGACCTCAAGCAAAAAGCATGGTGGAGTATTTTCCTGCTTCCAGATGCTATTCAGTATCTTTCTCTCCTTTCAAGAGTATGTAAGTAATATGCATAATTGCCACATATATGGGTTGCCAGTTTCTGTTCACTATATATGTCATCAAAGCTGTGTAACATTTCAAGGTTCAATGCTGGTGGCTGAGGACCAAGGCCAGTAAGTTTCATGCCTCTGGCCAATCATATTCTAACAAGCAAGCCCATTGGGCCAGTCCACATTTACAATAGGCTCAAGACCAAAAAAGTTGGGCCAGTAAGTTTCTATACCAATTGTTTCACAACCTTACTGGACCTAATGGCCAGTGGAGAACCCAGTCCTACATCAAACCTTGATATATACATTGTTCGGGCCAATTTGTAAATATTTCATTTGCATTTCATTTTTGTTGTACATCACACACTGTAGAAATATAATGCATAATACAGTATGTCTGATGGCTGCATGGACTTGCAGGTTTAGTTTTAAAACTAGCAGTCAGCAACTTAAAGATCATTATTTTAACTGCTTTCCGCAATCTGCAAATAAGAAAGAAATGTTTTCAGCACTGAAATTAACTTCTAGTATTAACTGAATGACATTTTTTTTTTAACTTTTTATACCTTCTACGTGCCAGAGACAGGGGAAATTTGTATTTGCATACATACAAACTGTGCACGTTCCACAGTGGCACACTTGGCAAACACATGCCCACTAGTACTGTTAAAACAGTTCAATACCAAACAGGCAACCCCATCTCCCAAATTCCCTTCCTTCTGGGCAATATCCCATGTCTTGACATTTGACACAGGGCTACAATCTTCATGCATTCTCTCACTGAACACAGGCAACCTTTTTGTTAAACACTTTCATAACACTAAGCTTTATGGACAGGAAGCTTTTCTTGTCAATTTCATTAAACCTTTAAATTTATCAAAGCATTTTCTATTCTGCCTAAGGCTGCAAAAAAATGTTCAATTCCAAGAAACACATTATCAACTTTCCAACAATTTTTACATGTTTTCATACAGTGCAAAAAAAAGAGCTTCTTTCCAATTATCCAATACCACAATTTTCTTACAGGGAGCTTTCACATTCACCCATTTTTTTCACCCATACTTCGGTGTTCACTTGTTTCATCTTACCTGCAATGCTTTGATTACATGTAGGTTGGGAACATCAACCTCTGGGTGCTTGGGAAGGTTGAAGTCCTTCTTTGCAACCATTACCCCCTCTTTGAAGAGGTTCTCATAAATAGCTATGCGATTCTTCTTGGGCATCAACATCCTATAATTTAAGAAAAGTTAAGAAATGTTAAAAAAATGTGACAAGGGTATGGTATTCAAAGGCAGATCATTTCATTAATTGTCCACAACATAAGATTTAATATTTACAGACTGATATAAAATATACAGAAAACGGTGGGGGAAGCCTGAAAAAGCAAATTGCTTGTACTTAGTAGGCAACCTGTGCAAAAAAAAGATACAAACAAAACAAAAAACAAAGATCCAAAGACAGGCTTAGCAAACAACAAGCAGACAAACCACCCCACCCACCCATCCAGCAACCATGCATGTATAAGATAGTAAGAGAATACATAAAAATGACACATTGACATTAATACTTAGCAATTAAGTAAAATTAAAATTTCTTGTTAAATAAGGTAAGTGAGGAGATGCTCTTAAGCTGAGGATCAAGGTTGCTCCAAAGTTGAATGCCAGAGGTAACAAAGGTCTTTTTACGAACAGAAGAATTAACTCTATACAGATGATAGTTTTCAAATTTCCTAGTACAGTAGTTGTGGACTATTTTATTAGTGTGAAAGTGATTCTGGAAGAAAGGAGGTAATAACTCACTTAACACCCAAAATGAAATACAAGCATGACATTTGTGGAATACTTTTATTGTGCATCCAAACCCATTACAAGGTAGTAAGGCATTCATTCTGATTCACGATACATTTGTAAATACTGCATATTTGCCTGGTTGCTACCATCCATACCCAACAAGGGTTTTTACTCAGGTCCCTGGATCCCACCATCTCAGAGGAAGCACTTTCCATCCCCGTGGTCCATTTTGCCACTGTGATCAGGACTGACATGGAACCTTGAAACTAGGAGATGCTTACATGTGGAACTTTTTTTTTCTTATAAATCTCCACACTTGCATTGTTATATCATGTTTTACATTGTTGCTTAAAAAGGCTCCTCAACTTTAAGTCTTTATAGAGAATAAAGCCCCCACTCTCCCTATTTGTGTTAGAATCTCAATCCAAAAATGGTTAAAAATGAGGTTAGAAACCTCACTTGTGCTGTAATCATCTGTCATTGTAAGCATCTTCTAGTTTAAACTCTGCCTTGCTACAGGGCAAATACACAGTAAACCAACACATAATTATTATATTGTCATATTTTGTTTTGTTAATTAGTTTCACATGTTTTATTATGTTCAGGGCTAATTCTTAGATGTACAGAGATAGCCTAAAATTTTTCAAGTTGCTACCTCAATTTTGAAAAAATATTTCAATGTCGGTCCTACGGAAAATATAACAAACGTTTTGTAGGGGAGGAAAATAATGTTTTATAGGGGAGGAAACTAATGGGTCCAGAAACTAACAGTAACTGGATTCCTCTACCCTAGGCCTATAAGAGTACAGTTGATGCCTTTCAATAAGCGAGTTTGGAAATACACAATCTGGGGAATTTGCAGTGTACTGTACCACAGTTTTCTTGTCTGTCCACATCATACTGTCCAGCTTTTGCAGTAAGAATTTAGAAGATTTGCTTCAAAGACTTTTTCCTTCGACAGGAATTTTCTTTGACCTGTGATTGATGTCAAGAGGACCATAACTCTGAACTCAATACTGTGGGTGTTTATAAAAAAAACGCGTCTTGCAAAGGCAGTCTCTGTCGTGTTTAGTCCTCAATCAGGCCCTACACACTATGTTCATTAGCACTTTGCTCCCTGTGGTAGGCCCTTGGATGATTGATACATTGACAAAATAAGGATTTAGATACAACCACAGCATTGTGGCCAACAATTAAAGATCTCGAGACTACAAATCAACTTGGTTACTCACCAAACTGACATGGATGTAAGTTCACATCAATAAGAACACTGTTACACCTTATATGAGTGAAATTGTTCATAGATTTACAAAACATGACTTATTAATCCCACCAATATGCTGCCTTCAAGTTGTCTCCTGCTTTGAAACATGATTAATTCACCCTGCATTGACCTGCTTACACCATCTGCATCAATGGGTCAAGGTTAGTGTTTGCACCGGGTACCTGATTGACAATGTCAGGACCCGGTTCCAAAGTTGCTAACGGATCCAAAGTTTTACTACTGTAACGTACATTGTATGTGTGATAAAAACTTAACATTTTACTTTTTCCTCACAGGTTGGTTTGCTTCAGGTTCCATAAAATGAAATAAGATTACCTAGGAAATCTTTTGTTCATCTGTTTTGTCTTTCTCATTAGTATCAGTCCAGTTTCTGACTGATTTAAATACGAATCTGCCAATCCCCAACCCAACGCACTTCCCGCCATATACCCATTGTCATGCCCGTATGTAAGATACATCAGTGTTATTGACATGCAAAGCAAAATTTTGTGTTGTGACTTCCGCCTGGTGACTTCACAACGAACTTGTAGCCTAACAGAAGTTATATTTTTGGATACCCGACCGTCCAAAGACAGCGGGTACCCAGGTCCAAATTTTGGACTCATGCAAACACTAGTCAAGGTGATTCTTTTTGATTGAAACTTCGGCAGCATTCAGTATAGAAATCCTTCCCGTACGCAGTCGAGACTGGTTGTCAATTGGAATGTCAAAAAGGATCATGGGAAACTATCTGCATTGATGGGTCAAGGTGATTATTCTGCAAGTTCTGGTATGAAACTTGGCAGCATACGATATAAGGACCCTTCACATATGCAGTCATCTATGGTTGTTGAGTGGAATGTCGAGAAGGATCATGGGAAAAGTAGTCATTTTTTTCTGCAGAAAAAAGTAGGCTTGGCATCGCAGGCGAAATTAAGACCAATTAGCATGCAAACTTTATGTAGAATAATCAAACAATGCTCTTTTTAGTTGCCAAGAAAGAAAGAAAGGTTTAAAAGTTATTGAATGTATTTTAATGCTCTTTGGTGTCGAATAAAATTGCATTATACAGGAAATCTGTGATATAGGCCTATCATTATTAGGCTATCCTGTTTTCTGGAAATCTATGTCTAATCTGTACCTCGAGAAAATAAGGGTCTTGTCTAGGAATTAGCTTAGTCTGATGGAGCTTAGTATACTAGGTACTGGGATGCTATGTTGTGGTACACTTTCATCCCAACATGGAGAGTAGACTGCAGCCTTTGTAGGACTACAAGTGCTGGCATTACCAAACTCCAGAGATGCCAAGGTGAGTGACTGGAAGTGTAATAATGGAAAGCAACTCATGACGAGTGCGAAGTCTCTACAGCCAAGGTCTAGGGCCCGCCTTTGGGCCCTGAAAGCTCTCTGGTGCAATCTGTGCCTTATTTGGTACCCTTTTTTGCTAATTTGATGACCAACAGTTTAGGAAAATTACTTGTGTTCACAGTCATATTAGGGCAACAAAACCAATTTTACACTTCTCTCATGCCTCATGGCCTCCCACTTTTTGCCGACAATTTTTCCAGGCATAAATTTTGGGCTTTTATAGTGCACCTGAAATCAAAAATTTCAAAAATATATATGTTACAAAGCTTAAAAAATGAGTTCAAATGGTCCAACTCCCATATTCACAGGACATTCCTGAGCTGGGGTATAAAATGTTGAAGCTTATTCTTCCAATTTAAAATGTTAGACTGCACAATAATTTTGATGTCATTCTTGTACTACTCACATTAATATCTTTGTTTTTTTTTTTCTAAAGCCACTGCACCTTGTGCCAAAATGTGATCACTTTCTTATTGGTATGGGGTGACTTGACTACACAAGCCCTCTCCATTCAACATGCTATGCAAGAAAACACTACTTTTCAAGGTTATACAACACTTTAATTTCAAAGGGAAACAAAGCAGGTACTGCTGGTTGTACAAGAAGGACATCAAAAATTATTGCACAATGGACTATTTCAAATTAGCCAAAGTGAATATCTTTCAATATCAATGGAATAAGCTATGAAGATGGGATTTGGGTTAATGGGATCTATTTTCCAACCTCTAAAATATATATTCTTGTAATTCTAGACTTTAGGTTCACTTTAAAATGGTTTGTACAAAAGTACCGTATTAACATTGGTGGCCAGCAGTGTGGCAATGGTTTTACATTACAATAAATTACATCTTGGAATCATGGCCAGATGTTCCACCCAGTCAAACCTTCTTACAATAGATTAAATGATATTGACATGGGTTTCCATTAAACTTCTTTTGTGGAATACTTAAAAGAAAACTCCAGTTCTTGTCTCCATACCTTAGAAGTAGGCCTACAGTATATGCTACAAGTCCATGACAAGAACTCTATTCATCGATTTTATTATATTCATTTATGGAAACACATGAAATGCAATGTGTTATCGGCAACTGGAAACGTGTGCAATCTGGGGAGATTTTATGCTTTGCCGTGTGAGCAGTAAATGCAACCAGAGTGAGACACATGCAGCACACATACATAACATACTATTAGGTATAGTACATCATGGCCACTATCCGTCCGGTTGTTCCATTTCATTGAAAAATAGGGGGTTGCAATCTTTACTTTCACATTTTTATGGTGAATGATGATTCGTTCCCAAAATAATTCTTCTTAGACAATTTAAAAACAAAGTTGTATAATATACAACCAAGAACATTTTGAGAACGACTCTCCTAATAGGCCTATCTGTTATTGTTTTAGCACAAAGTATGAAAACTTCAATAATCATAAATTATCAGGCTACACTAGTTTGCCGGACGGCCAGTGGCCATGATCCCTGCATCCACATAAGTTCAGCCCTCAGTGCAAGCGTGAAATGCTTGCTGCAGTGTTGTGAAGTACTTCAACTTCAACTGTATACGTTGCAGAGACCCATAGGGCATGATGGCAACGGTGAGAGAGGCGACTAGCAGCAG
>WURT03063513.1:0-32507 GCA_009936505.3 Holothuria glaberrima | reverse complement strand
GAAGCAAGTGTCACAGACACACACACACACGCCAACCTGACTACATAGGTTCCTTTGCTAAAGCAAGGAACCAAAAAAACTAGAAAGGCTTTTTTGTTGCAGACATTTTCAATGTTCCTTCCCCAGCTGATCAAGACCACAGATGCCCCTTATGTTGTCCACCCATGTAATATACAGTATACTGTATGGTATACTGGACAACGTGGCGCGTGTGATCAAGACAGGGCTGCAGCAAGGTTTCTGTTTTGTATAGTACTGTCGGAGGGGGAAGGGGTGGGCTGCCACCTTTCTACCAACTGGACTTTTTATTTTCAACTAATTTATGGCTATTCTCAGGCATGGTACTAAATAATGTTTGGATTTTTGCAGGAAAACTTTTAACTTTAATTAAGTAACAAGTGGATATACAGTAGAACACCCCCCCCCCCCCCACACACACACACACCCTAGCTGCAATCCCAGAACTGAGGGCAGCCCTGACTGAGGTCTTCCAATCCCATACTGGAGTGGAAAGTTAGTATTCAATCTGCCAATCTTTTGCAGCCAGTTACCAGAGTTGTACCTACAGTAGTAATAAGAGTCACTCAATTTTGCAGTCGAGTGGAGTCATTTACTACTTTCAATGCAACTCGAGTCATTGTATTATTTCTATGAGGAAGATAATGATACAATTGCTCCAGTCATTTCCCTTTTGAAAATTAGTGACTCGAGTCATGACTCGTTACAACACTGCCAGTTACCTTTTTTTTTTTTTACTGCTAATTGCAGTTTAATTACTGTACAGGCCTAACTGCCATGGTGTGGCATCACATATTCTTGGAAGTTACTGTCCCTCCTTGAACTTTTTTTGGTTGAGGGATTTGTATCAGACTTAAGTTTCTGGAGAAACTTTGGGCATATGGCTTTAGTATCCAAATAAGGTGATGGACTGAAGACTTTTTAAATGGAAGAAGCCAAAAGGCTATTGTTAATGGAGTTGAATCTAGTGAGCATGCAACTTTACAAGTGGTATTCCTCAGGGTAGTGTTTTAGGTCTTATCTTGTTTGTTATATATATAAATGATTTATGTAAGTGTGTGGATGGTATGGCCTATTTATTTGCAGATGATACAAAGATATTTAAAGAAATTAGAAGTATGGAAAATTGAGGATTTGCAAAAGGTCTTGATCAACTCCAGAGCTGGTCAGACAAGTGGCTTTTGAAGTTTCATCCTAATAAGTGTTAAGTTTTAACTGTTTCTCTAAATTTATTGGTACCATTGTTGTCTCCCTCAGATTTATCATTTATACGATGAAACGATAGTGGGGATGAAGTGTTCTTGGAAAAGTCAGATTGTGAGAAGGATATACTAGGCGTTCTTGTGGACAGTGGTGTTGGCTTTTCAGAGCACATTCAGTACCAAGTAAGCAAGGCCAATAGTATTAATATGGGCCTTATTAGATGAACATGTTTCTGGATGAGCAATGCTTCAAGCTTTTGTTTCAGGCCCTTGTAAGGCCACATTTGGATTATGCTGCTGCTGTTGGTCACCTCATTATCAACAAGACATTGATGCTATTGAAAATGTTCAGAGGAGGGCAACTAGGTTGATTCCATCCTGAAAGGGTTTAACTTATACGGAATGATTAAAGAAACTTAAGCTGCCGACTTTAAAGTATCATAGATTAAGACGTGATATGATCAAGGTTTTTAAAATAGTTTCAGGTGTGTATGACAGAGATGATACTGAGAGTTTCCTCAAATTTGGTACAATTACTCATACACATGGTCATAGTTAAAAGTTACTCAAAGAGTTTTCTAGACTCAATATAAGGAAATTTAGTTTCATGAATAGAGCTGTCAATATTTGGAATAGCCTTCCTGAGAGTGTAGTTTCAGCCACTACTGTTTTTCAGTTTGTGATAGCCCTTGTGCACTGTGTACAAATTTTTCACATCTCTCAGCCATAATTTCCGGGGACCTCTCACGCCCTCAAAAGACAATATTTTCTCACCAAACTTTATCCATCAACTCGCATTTGCATGTTACATCTGCAGGTAATAGTGTCTTACTCTGTCAAACTTTCTCAAAAAGATGCGATTTGAAGCCAAATTTAGGCTACATATTGTGGTCAACGGCAAAGCATGTTCACATACAGATATCTCGTGGTCGACTTGGTTCTTACGCATACGTATTATACACGTCAACAAAGCTTTTGGAAGTACGTAAATTTATTGCATTTCACATATATTTGTACATGTATAAGTGTACAACGCTTTAATATACGTACAGTAGCATGACGTCAGTCGTCGAGTAGATTTCCATGCTGGTTCATGACAAACGTAAGGAAATCTTCCTGGCGACTGTCGTCACTCTTTAATGAGCGTTGGCCATATGGATAAATGTACATGTACTTATATATGAGAAATGCAATAAATTTACGTACTTCCAAAACATCGTTGTTGTGTATTATACGTATGCGTAAGAACCAAGTCGACCACGAGATATCTGTATTTGAACATGCTTTGCCGTTGACCACAATATGTAGCCTAAATTTGGCTTCAAATCGCATCTTTTTGAGAAAGTTTGACAGGGTAAGATTATTATCTGCAGATGTAACATGCAAATGCGAGTTGATGGATAAAGTTTGGTGAGAAAATATTGTCTTTTGAGGGCGTAAGAGGTCCCCAGACATTATGGCCGGGAGATGTGAAAAATTTTTACACTGTGCACAAGGGCTGTGATGGAGGAGTGTAACGGAAACACACAGCACTGTTCAAGGGCTAGTTTGTGAAGGCTTTTGATGGGTTTTGGACTGACCATGAAATGTTGTACAACAACAAGGCAGATTTTGTCTAATTTTTTTTTATGGCAGTCACCCACAGCTCTTGATTGTTGCTACAGTTGCCGATGGTGAAGATAAAAAAGATGCGGACATAGCGGTCTATAGACCTGCATCCACTGAGTTCCTAAGGTATCATTTAAGCTGAAATTGTGCAATTGCACACCTTGCAATGCCAGCCTTGATTCTGTGACTAGCACTGCCAGGCACCTGGCAAACTGCACAATTAGCTGGCTACAGTGTACTTGTACACTGTGCAGGTATTTCAAACTTCTCAGTTTTGGCCTAGGCTATAGCATGTGCAAATAATCACCTTCCTCTGTGGATGACTGATCAAAGTCTGAAGCCCAAACATGTTGGGCAATTGACGAGTTCTTGAAAATTCAAAGCTTTGACTATGCAATTCCACATGTACATAGGTTTGTCTGCCCAGGCCTATAGTATTAGCAAATATGGACACATGGGCTTTGCTGCACCCAAGTACAGTCAACATTAATTAGGCTAACGTCAACATGTTAGCCTAGGCCAGTAGGCCTAGAGGTACAGTCACCCTGTACTTCGAATGCCCGTCATTTCTGATGCACGAACGTTACACTGAGTTACAGTAACGTTAAGACCTCACATTAAACGTTAGGCAAAAACAAATCCCTCGGTCTCGAAATATTTTCAATGTTCGCCACCCGTGAAAGTTCAGTCTTTTGCATTCTATCTGCTCAAAGCTGTCGCGGCGCTCTATCACGTCAATAAATTCCGTACTATTTTCCACAATGCACTTGATCAGGGAGTTGTTATCCGGTTTAATCTGCCTGCCTTGGTCTTGCAAAGTAACAGTCTTGTGTCATAACTTAGTTGTTGCAGTAGTTCTGCACAACATTACACAATGCTTTTGGTCTTCTATTACGTAATCACTCATTACGTAATACACGTGTGTTCAGCAGAGAAATATAGTTCTGTCTGTGGTGTTCGCTAGAGTATATGGCAAGCTAAATGCTCAATAATTCGAAAAACCATGTTTATCGACCGAAAAACCATGTTTATCGACCGAAAAACATGGTTAAACGACCGAAAAACTTGGGTGTTCGGTCGATAATCCATGTTCTTCGCTAAAAAACCATGTTTTTCGGCCGATAATCCAAGATTATCTCCGAAAAACTTGGATTTTTGGTCCTAAAACATGGTTTATCGACCGATAAACATGGTTTATCGGCGATAAACTTGGATAATCGACCGATAAACATGGTTTATCGCCGAAAAACTTGGATTATCACTGATAAACCAGGTTTTTCAATTGAAAATCCATGTTTAACGGTGATAATCCAAGTTTATCACAGATAAACCAATTAGTTTATCGGTCGATAAACTTAGATTATCACTGATAAACCGTGTTTATCGGTCGAAAAACATGGATTTTCGACGATAAACAAGGTTTTCGAGCAATAAGTATGTATTGCAAGCTAAATGCTCAATAATTCGAAAAACATGGATTACCGACCAAAAAACCATGTTTATCGACCGAAAAAACATGTTTATCGACCGAAAAAAATGGTTTATCGACCGAAAAACTTGAAATTGCGGTCGATAATCCACGTTTTTTGCTGAAAAACCATGTTTTTCGGCCGATAATCTAAGATTATTGCCGATAAACTTAGATTATCACCGATAAACCATGTGTATCGGTCGATAAACATTGTTTATCGACCGATTAACATGGTTTATCGCCGATAAACTTGGATTCTCGACCAATAAACATGGTTTATCGCCGATAAACTTGGCTTATCGCCGGTAAAACCTGCTTATTGCTAAAAAAAACATTGTTTATCGTCGAAAATCCATGTTTTTCGACCGATAAACACGGTTTATCAGTGGAAATCCAAGTTTATTGAACGACAAACCATGACCGATACACATGGTTTATCGGTGATAAACTTGGATTATCACCGTAAAACATGGATTTTCAATTGAAAATCCTGGTTTTTCAGTGATAATCCAAGTTTATCAGCGATAAACCATGTTTATCGATCGATTATCCAAGTTTATCACCGATAAACCATGTTTATCGGGCAATAAACCATGTTTTACGATCGAAAATCCAAGTTTTTCGGCGATAATCTTGGATTATCGGCCGAAAAACATGGCTATTCAGCGAAAAACATGGATTATGGACCGAAAATCCAAGTTTTTCGGTCGATAAATCATGTTTTTCGGTCGTTAAACATAGTTTTTCGATCGATAATCCATGTTTTTCGAATTATTGAGCATTTAGCTTGCCATACACGGTAGCCGGCCGGATCGGAACTTTCCCTCCCATGATGCCTCACGGTCTCCTATTTGGCATAAACAACGTCACAATGGGACACAAAAACAGCTGAATGACTTCGTTCTACAATACGTGGTATACAGTATAGTAGAATTTAGCACAAGACTTATGTTACATTATCTTGCCGTTACATTCAGGGCCGCCGACAGGGGGCAGGGGACAAATTACCTGGGCCCGGGACTATTATGGGGGCCCGGAAAGTTAAGCAACTGAAAAAAATTGTATTTACTATACACGGAAGGGGAGACAGATGAAATAAAAAATCACAAATTCAATATTAGTTCATACATTTGTGATTAGGTAGACTCTAAGGCTCCAACTTTCTATACCAGGGGTTCCTAACCCATCTCCATCCCCTGAGAAGTTCCTGTGTATGGTTAAGAGTTGTTATTTGAGGGGTATTGGAGGGAACAATGGCGTTGTGATATAGATATACTACAAAGGGGAAGAAGTAACATATGAACCGGAAGCTCAAAAGGTAGAATTCCGCCAAAAAGGTTGGGAACCACAGAAGCAATGAGCAAGGCATGGGCTTACTACTCTTTCAATGGATCTTTTTGCGCCAACCGCACTTCACCTCAATCTTGATTACCACTGACGTTACCACTTGTCCAGCGACAGGACACTCAAGGAGGTCACGGTAGATACCGTGGGCTTGTCTACGGCAGGGTCCAGCCACTGGCATAGTCAAGGAGAGGATTTGGGGGTTCTAGCCCCTCATTTGCTACAGGGACAAAATCATTTACATTGAATATAAGCGTTTTACACTGAATCCAACACATTTCATTGAAGCTGTTCAATCACAAATATTGCTCAATTTGACTTCGTATACGCATGCAGCATGAGAAGTGGATACCTTACCAGCCGGGGTTGCTCAAAGATTGTTGGGATTGGGTACTAAGCCCTGAGGCAGCCAGGCCTGATCGCACTCATGTCATAGGAGCCCTATTGATTGTGGGTTCCAATGAGTTACTAGGTTAGCGGAGATTAGCAGTGTGGATAAGGTGGCTTTCTAAACAGCATACAAACAGGGAGTTGTTAACAACCCCCTGATACAAAGATTCGAACTCACAACCATAGTCCGAACAGGGAGTTGTTAGGACAACAACCGTCTTAGTGTTGTTGTCCTATAACAACTCCCTGGTCCGAACCTTCAACCACTAAGCCATTCACCCTCCAATAATTCTGATCCGCAACCTAATCTCCGACTCTAACAAATCATGCAATCAGTATGACAAAAGGTAATCATAATTCTTGCATTCAGAAAGTATGTTTCGGTTCAATGCGCATGAAGCTTTGAAACATGGTATACCAGGGGCATTAGAATAGGCTAATCATAATTAAATCTATTTGGAGCATGTGATCACTCTAGTAACGAAATGTTGCAATCGCATAAAATGGAATACCTGCATAAACTTGGAATCAGGGAGGTGTTACTTTGACAAAATTTGAACATTCCGCGTGATTTTTTCCAGGGTGGTTAAGGGCAGGGGCCAATAGCAAACTCGGTTCATTTGAGTCATGCAATATTTTTGATAAACCATGTTCTGGACCTTTTCCTTGTTTTTGGTACCGGAATATAAAAAGGCCACACCTGAGTTGCCTGGAGAGTCTGACCGTAACCTATAACCTTGATTTTGGAGTGCATTTCCTGGAAACCCGAACACCCGAAATCATCCTGGTATTAGGTGAACGATCCAGAATTTTTGTAACTCTAGACTTCTAACAGGCTTGTTGGAAGGACGGATGCACGGACTACATGAATCAATGCCATTTAATGTCATCTCTAAAAGCGTACAAAACCGAACGAATACACTCCGTTGCGACATTTTTATCAGTCTGTTAATTTTACTACATTATAAATAGGTAGAGAGCCCTTTGACAGATCTACATTTGTGCCCTTTCTTTGCAAATGCCCTTTTGATATTACGCTTTACCTGTTGCCCCCAACAGATTCTGGGATCCCCAACTATGAGTAACGTGATTCATATTGTTATCGGACATGATTACGACAAAATGCATAACAATTGTAAATAATGTGGAGTACACATTGAAATATCAGTCGATGGCCAATGACAGTCGATGACTGAAATATTGCAGTGACGAATAATGGTAGTTGTATAACACTGCCGTTTAAAGCTTTGTATTGCCGAGATCTCCTAAACATCAAAACAAAGGGTGAAAATGAACTAGGTCTACAATTTTGTTGTCAGGTTGTATGGTCAATATTGTAATGATGCAGTCCTATAATCAAAATGATTTCGGTCATTTAGCTTTCTCTAGTTCTGTGGCTCTTTCTAATGGCCAACAATTCTCTATTTTGCAGTTAATCACTCAAAGAATTATCGGGGACCTGAACACTACAACTTGGGTTCAACTAACAGAAAGTACACCACTTATGCAGCGTTCCATTTACCTTCAGTCAGAACAAAATAGTACACAACGTGCAATTCGTACTGTTCTGTTTGTAGACAAGTCGTGTTCACGAGTGGTGAAATGGAGAATATTGGATTTCTACCTCGTCTTCACGACTTGGTATCAAATTCAGCCGACATTTGACTTTAAAATTTAGCGGCTTTGATTAACAATGTTAATGCCAGTCACAGTTTTTCACTGCACTGCCCAGTGAATAAAAAGATGCTCCCCAGCGTGCGGTTTCGGAACGATGTTATTCTCCGTTTAGTGCAATAAGCGCGAGTAACGGATGCAATACCATTGCATGAGTGGCATACACGATATTTATCACTGGGAAACACGAGGCAAATGGAACGCAGCTTCACTCTGATACCTTATATCGCAATTCATCAAAAGTCAACGGCTTGATTGGTTGAAAACAGAAACCTGTTAGCCTATAGCCTAAGAGTTTTACTAACCTGTTTTAAATCGGGAAGTTTGACAATTTGGAATGCGAGAGACTTTAGAAAGATACAAATTTAAATGATAGATCTAATCCGTCAGTGACATTTAGACATTTAACACATAACCTTGAAATTTTGGGGGCCTGACGGAAGTTTGGGGAGCCTAGGTCCCCTCAGGCCCCTCCCTTCCCCCCCCCCCCCTTGGCTATGCCACTGGTATTCAGTGCTTTTCGAACAGAGGTAATTAAATGAAGGCAAACAACCGAAGTGTCTGTAAAATGGTAATTTTTCTGCACACTTTGCGCCCATACATATTCTTCTCTGGTTGTACTTCCATAACTTTACATCGAACAAAATATATTTATTGCAAAACTTCACATAAACTCTGCGACCCTCCACCCTCCCTACAATCAACCTCGCTGCATCTTCAAAAATACAGGCGGTTAGTTCGAATTAACTTATTTTGAAAAGATAAAGATAGACTGAGATTTTATGTTGTAATATCATTTGCAGACAGTTCATGCTCCCTTCTGGTGCCCACAATTGTATAAATGTTCCAGAGCTTCCGAGGGATTCACCCCCTGGTCCCCCATAGAGGGAAATTACTGTTAAATGAGCCCTTGCAGGGCAAGTGTGCCCACATTAAAGAGGACATTGTGCTCCTATGACGGAAGGAGCTAGTACTTTCAAGTCGAAGTCTACCTTACTGTTGTAGAAGACAATTGAAAACGGGTACGCCGAGGTGAAACTGACATTTCCAAATTTTGAACTGCGTTTACCGATAGGTTTTTCTTCTTTTTTTTTCCTTGTCCCCCTCCTTTATATGTAAAACTTCCACTGCGTTTGTCTTTGCAAAGGAAACCTCCAAACGAGTGTTACAAGTTAACTTTTTGACACAGGCATTTTGTCATTTTGTTGGAAATGTAACCCTTATTTGTAGGGAAAACGTCCAACACCATCCCTATCGATCCATCTGTCCATAGGGACGCCCCTGATTATAAATACATTTAAGCATGGATTATTTACCTATTTTCCAACTTTGCACCCTATTTTCATAACCTCACCTTGTTACTTTAATTTGTTCTTATTGAAGGTGACTTATTTCTTACACGTAAAGTCAATATAGGGGCCGCACCGACAGAGCCTGGGTGCCGCCGCATACAGCCCCAGGGACTGTGTTTGAGAATCAATGGTTTAAAGGGAGAAGGCAGTCCCCCCAATTTTATTTTCAAAAATTTGCTAAATCTTACAGATCTCCTCTTATTTCTCTCAAAAGTTCCTGTGTAAAATCATTGAATATTGGAGGTAAACCAATGAGTTATTCTGCATAAATTTAGGAAATAAGTAACAAAAATATTGTCACATGTACGGGTACACTACTTCAAATATTTTCCCTTTAAATGCTTGGACACAACATATAAAGATTATTTACCACCAGTGACATCGTTAAGTGGGGGGGGGGGGAGGAATGAGAGGCACAACGTTTCACCAGAGCGGTACACCAAATTGGAGGACTGACCGTCCACGGAGGCTTCTCAATGAAGCGAAGAGCTCCTCTGTAGGTGGAGGCTCTGGGTATTTACAAAGTTGTGACCATTAAAATAAAGCATCTATCTCCAAATGTCATTGCATAAGAATTAAGCAAACCACAAAATAGGGATCACAAAATGACCATTTTCTTAGCCTTTCTAACGATTGCATGATTTTTTGGGTGGGGGGGGGGTACTGTGAGTGGGGACGACGGATCATGTCAAGGTTTGCATTGGGCTTTAAAAATAAATCCGCTCATGTTGCTCATTAGGAATTATTGTTGAGACAACTGCCATGTACGCCACTACATGATAGGAGCCCTCACATTAATTAACATTAAAGCATCGAAGGTGCATCCATGTCGCTGATCCGGAGCGCCTCAGGGAAAAATTGGAAAGCGAAGCCCTTGTGATGTATTAGGTTTTAGGTGCCTTAAAAAAATAATTATTACAAATACATTTGTTGCATTTTCTTCAGCAATAAATCAGAAAAGGAGTGGCTACAGTGTCCGTAAGGACCAATATCAATATGCAAATTCATACGAATGACGTCATTTCTTATGTTTTTCTTTTTTTCTTATTATTATTATTTTCTTCTTATTTTTGGACAAAGGGGGAGTTATGATTCTTTTTTTTTAACATTCTCCATTCAATTATTCAATGATACCAGATTTGTCCCAATCTGACTTATTTTTAGCAAGATATGACTGTTGTAAGATCTGCCCAAAATGTGCCTTTGAAATCCTACTGCCACACTCACAAAAAGCACAATAAATTTCAATGAAACCTTCCCCACTCAGTACTATGCATACAAACATTGTTTCCTATTGTTGAGACCTCCAAACACGCGTGGGTGCACAGAAGCCCAATGCTTCTAGCCAGTGGTAACACTGGCTAGAAGCAATTAGCAGGGGCGTAGCGAAGGTATAATCTTTGGGGGGGTGTAGAGATCATGTTTTGCCGACAGATCTGGTGATGCGTAAAACGAGCGCGAAGCGCGAGCTTTAGCGGGTGGGGTCCAGGGGCCCGCTTTAGGGCCCCTGGTGGGGCCCAGGGGCAAAGCCCCGGTGGGGGCCCAGGGGGCGAAGCCCCCGGAAGCTCTGAGGTTTTAGCATATTTCTGGGTAAAAAAAATTAAGTCCCAGGATAGGTATATTTTGGTTCATGATACATTAATCAAAGCAAAGATTCCTAATAATTCTAATGTGTTCGGCTATTCCCACCGTCATGCCACTACACTTCAGGGGCTGAACCTGACGTTCGGAATTTGAACACTATACGTTCAGCATTTGAACACTATATAGACTCGTCAGGTGTTCAAATACTATAAGTGTTCAAATAGGCGAATATGTTTCGAACGCCATAATGCATTCCAGTGGCATACCCGGGGTTTCTCTCTTAAGGGGGCCATGCAGTATGTCGTGTGATCGCCGGCCTGGGGAGGGATGTGAGGGGAGGTCGACACCCTGAAAAATTAGGTGTCCTTACATGCAATTTGGTGCGACATATCCTACATTTTGAAGTAGAATTTGTGTTAAAAAAAATTACATATTTTTAGGAACTAAATAAAAAAGTGGCATCAGTGAAGGGGGGGGGGGGTGATGGCTCAAAGTCCCCTGCGGACACCAATGATGCGTTCCATTTTGGTTATATTTTAGTGTTTAAAAGTTGAACGGCTGAGACTGTAGTGAAGGGAAGACGCGCGGCACGCATTATTTTTTTCCCATGATGTTTTCGGGTAAACCGGATCCTCAGGAATTTGCAAAATGTGTTTGAAGTCAAGTTTAGGGTTTAGGAAACGGGCTAAGGGTACCCTCTCTCTTGGGTGCTGTTGTTCACATGGTGATGATAAAAGTAAGGTATAATGTCCATAAAGTGTGTGTGTCCAAGAATGTCATATGCAGTGTTTTAGCTAGGACGTTATCTCAATGCGACATTTACTGATCTGTGGCCTCAGGGAGGGGTATAAGGGGAGGGGTGTCCCCCTCCCCTTAAGAAAACTTTTGGAATTTGAGAGCAGCCTAGATCGCAAATGGTGCAATATTTGAGTGTATTTCTGCCCTAATAAGGAACAAAAAAATCTTGGTGACAAATATTTTACTACATAAAAATATTGCGTCGCGGACGTTATTCACAGAAACAGTCTACTCTCTGAACTTCGAGATGAAAGTAGGGATAGTGGGGCTCGGAGGTTAAAATAAAGGCTTGTGAATTAGGAAGTACTGTCGCAATTAAAGCAGATAAATATGATATGCTGGCAGCAAGGGACTGGCAAAATTATTCTGGTGAGGCTGATTCTGTCAAAATTTACACCCGCGTAGAATTTGCTTGTAAGATTTTTTTGTGCGACATATGTCGCGGTTTATACGACATTGTGGCATAAATAGGGCTGGATAAAACACTCGTCATATGACCCGAAATAGCGGGCCTACATGGAAGCCTTAAATTCCCTTTCTTTCCCTGAGTTGCCGACGGACTCGGTCACTCGTCCAATTACACCGTCGGTCGTTGATACGGTCGTCACATGCATGGTGAATTTGCCAACGGGCCTTCAACTTGAATGGGGCAATTAGATGAAGAGCCGAAAATCGAAATAGCCGAAAACAGACTGGCCGCGCGTTCTCGTTCTCTCTTTCTCTCATTTTTTGTTCTTTCCATTCTCCGTCTTCAATTTCACTCCCTTCCTTCCCCCTTTCCTTTCCTTTCTTCCCTCTTCTTTTCCTCCTCTTTTCCTTCCCCTCTCACCTTTTTGCCAACAGACCGAAATTTTGCCGACGGCGACCAAATACACCCCACACCCCCGCTCGCTACGGCCTTGGAGACAGCCTACTTTGATACCGCCTACTTTAAAGTATCATTATGATTATTATTAATTTAATTGCCTCTGTGTTTGATGTACTTATCGTTATGTGATCTCTTTTTTCCCTATGTTTTCGTATTCCTATGGGAGGGAAACAATTTATAAGTAATGAACTTCTGTTTTCTCCTTTTGCTGCATTTATCTCTTATATTGTATGATTTGTATCGTTTATGATTTACAATTTGCTGGAAATAAATTGTCATTCATTCATTCATTCGTTCGTTCGTTCGTTCGTTCATTCATTTGTTCATTCATTTATTCATTCATTCGTTCATTCATTCAAAAAAGTACATGAGAAAACTCGCGTGGTAAATAGTATGGACGAATTGAGACGGTTAACATTTCCAAATGTGTGTGTGTGTGTGGGGGGGGGGGAGATGCGTACATAATCCTTTCTATACACGTTATTCGGGTGGCACCATTCACTATTATGTAAACCGAACACCTCCCCTCTTTGTTTTCCGGCTGCCTCCAGGTCTCTGTCACCCCGAATGATCTTCAAATCCATCGCCAAGAAAACAATCGTCCGTGTCATTATCCGTAAGCCAAGTCTTCGTAAATGATAATATACGGGCATTCATGAAGTCCGAGAGACACTCTTGCACATAATTCATTCATTTTGTTACTGAGGGATTGAACATTTTCCTTGATGATGGTAGGCAGATATGGTCGGTTCCCACATTGCGTTATTCGTTCCTTTACATCATCGGCCCTGCTTCGCTTGCGTCTCATTTCCTTTGGAAATTGAAGAGGTGATAAATTAAAACAAACCGTACGATTGATACCAGTTTCGCGAAGTTCAGCTGAACTATAACGAAAGGTGGTGCGGTGATCACAGAGTAAAAGCTCGCCATATCCTTGGTAAATGTTAAAAATGAATAAAACGACACTGACGAAGAGAATGACGTATATCGATTTAAAACACATGGTGGTGACATATAGTCGAAAGTTATGGTTACGATGGTGACAAAAATGCAATAATCCGGTAGAGGTCTACAAGCTGTGTCGCCATAAGGGCAGGGCCACCAATCAATTTGTCATTGGTAACACACTGCCTAGAGACTGAGGTGTAAAGCTGCCCAGAATGAAAAAAAAGTGAAATGAACTACCATCTGAACACCTTAAAGCTACATGATGTAAATACACGAACATAAGAAAATCCTTAAATTTTTAGGAGAATCCCTTTGTAGAGCAATGTGTATCGACTTTTGACGATATCAACTTTACTTCGTAGCCATCATTTGAAGATATCGTTTACATTTAGCATTGCAGATTAATATCATGCTTCTTCCTAACTTAAAAGTTCAGATGGGTTTAAAAGCAGAATTAATCATTTTACTACATACACTGACTTCAGACTTTTCGCAAAGAGTGAGCCTTCTGCTAGAGTTTGAATTTTGTTGGCGAAAAGACATCTGAAAAAAATTGTAGATAAGACTGAGAGCAATGATGTGATACATATATATCGTATGGACTGACTAACTGTGTTGATGTGAAAAAAAAAAACAACAATATGACACTCGAAGGAAATACTGTTCCGTCTTCACCATACCACAAGTAAAAGAAAAAAAGTATATTGGTTCTTACACCACTTGTAAATTATCTAAACCCTCGAAGGCGTTTGTAAGTATATATTTGATGGAGTTTCTTTGCAGCAGTAAAAGCTTCAGTCCGTGCGGTTCTTTTCTGCAAAACAGCCCAGGAGGAATTGCTTCTAAATCATTATCAGAAAGATCTCTGAAATGTAGACAGAAAACTAATGAGGTAAGAATAATGTGGATACATAAAGCTTTATGTCTTGTCCTTTAACATCTTGTTTGTTGATGTCTTGTACGCGTACAAGACGTCAACGAACAAAATCCATACATGGCTAGATATAAAATTCCGTATAAGGGCCAGATATGGATTTGATGTCTGGCCCATATCTGCACCAGTTCTGGAATATATATCTGGCTAGATAAAAGAAAAAATAGGCAGATATACTCCAGATATGAGCCAGAACTGTATATATGCCGTATATGGACCAGATAAAATTCTATGTGGCTCAGACTTTATCTGGAGCAGATAAAATTTTATCTGGATCAGATATGACTCTTATACGGGCAGAATATCATTTCCATGTCTGGCCCATATCTGCACTAGATCTGGAATTTATATCTGGCCAGATAAAAAATTGGGCAGATATTCTCCAGATATGAGCTAGAACTTTATATATTCTATATATGGACCAGTTAAATTCTATCTGGCTCATAATTTATTTGGGCCAGAAAAAATTTTATCTGGACCAGATTAGGTCCCTATAAAATATAATAGGGCCCAGACTTATTATCTGCGCCAGGAACCACATCTGCTTTAGCTATGAATCATAGCTGGAATTTTCAGCCCACACTCTCTACAGATACCAGCAACAACTGTTGTTAGGAGCTCTATAGGGATTTTCTTAAAATAGCAGGTTGAATTGATTTAAGTACAGAAAAAGACATCCTTAAAAACAGAAAAAATGCTTTAAAATTTCCTTTTTTTATGTGGCTACAGTGATCTGTATTTCTTGTTTATACTCTGTTATGTATTTGACTGTATATGTTGCCTGCTGCTTGGTAAATATTTTACTCCTAACTTGATAAATCACAGAAAATGAAGTTTTAGGTACTGGCTCCGCTAAAATATGCAAATCATTTGCATTAGTTTTGTTGGTATACTGCAGTATTAGAAAAAGTTTACCCACTAAATCTGGCTTGATACGGCCATAGAAAAGTTGGTTTGTATATCTGGCATTGGTCTTTATCAAGTTATATCTGGCTTGATATGGCCACATAAAACTTGATTTGCAATCTGGCATTGGTCTTTATTTAGTTATATCTGGCTTGATATGGCCATATAGAACTTGATTTTATGGAACTTGATTTTATATCTGGCATTGATCTTTATAAAGTAATATCTGGCTTGATATGGTCAGATAAAGTCTTTATTTTGCCAGATATATCCAGATATAAAGCCACGTATGGATTTTGAGTAACGTACGTAAAATGTAAGCCCTTTCACAAAAGTCTTAGAAGGTTGCGCCATCTAAAAAATGTTCGACCCCCTTAGAAAACTCCTGAGTACAGAACTACTCTGGCCCTCATACATATTTACTAACATATCTCCCTGGAATACATCTCTTCTGGAAACTGTCTATACCCTGTCTCAATACTCAGTCTAGCTACGGGCCTGAAAATTATCTTTTCAGTTACGATTTGTACGTTAACAAAATGTTACACTTAACTAACACTGTTGCTTAAACTTATAGTGGATGATACGTCTTTGAATGCAATACAGCTTACAATACTTCTCCCAGGTTAACATCATGGAAGATATCTCTCGGTAGTTTGGGTAAGTTGTTCCTGGATAAGTATCTGTGCGAAATTGAAACAAAACAGCCGATGATTGTGCCATGTAATGTTAACAAGGCAATTGCTGCAATGAGAACTGACAGATATTTTAGAAGATACAGTTGAGTAACTTACAAGCGCACTGCTACTTTTACATTGGTGAAAGGTGCATTCGTGAAGTTGTGAATGAGATTCCCTGAAAAATTTCTGAAACAAAATGTAAAAATCTTTTGAGAAAAATACTCCCTTTAATTTCATGAGGCTAAAACAATAATTACTTTAAAAAGAGAATTCTTGCATGCCATTAGTAAGAAAACCATTAACGTTTTTCAGGTCTAAAAATAATGTATATCAAAAGATTGTTCGTTTAATGTTCTGAGTGAGAATGAGGACTTGCCTGTAGCCCCCAAATAATTTTCAGTGGCACGATGTTTTCCTTAAAAAAATATTCAGCATTGTGTAGAAGAATAGCCCAATTTTACTAAAGAAGATGCCAAAATCATAACCGACCTTAGACACCTCCCTGGATAATTATATTAGAAAATTTTCAATTCCCACTCTAAATTTACTTTGTTTTAATGGCAGTTGATATAAAAGTTCCAATTGGTTCCTATGGTCTATTGAAAATTAAACTGATTATGGTCTTACATGATGATATCTGAGATAAGCAGTCTTCCTTTTACATAAAACCAGGGACGGCGTCACAGGGGGCAGGATAGGCATTTGCCCCGTATGGTTTTTTAGCCTAAAAAACAAAATCGCTGAATAACGTTTTATGCGATCTTTGAATTTTAATTGGCCCGAAGATAGCAGAGATTTGCGATCTTCGAATTGTTCGAAACTTAAGAACGAGCATTGGGCATTCGACTTATTTATCTTCCAGCCATATATGATCAATTGAAAAAATATCCCAAAGACAGCACCATTTTGCATCCAAACAACCTTAAATTAAAACAAATTTCTCAAAGGAGAGGGAAACCCTCTTCCCTTAGATGCCACTCCCAGGACGGCCCACTTTCACCCAACCAAAAATTAGAATTCACTGAATTATGAACATTGTCAGTCAAATATGATCAGTCCAAAAAAAAATTCAAAGACAGCACCTTTTTGCATCTAACCAACCTTAAATTAACAAAAATTTCTCAAAGAGGAGGGGGACACCCCTCCCCCTAGACCCCCAGGACGGCGATCACTCACCCCATGTTTTGCCTCCATGCTTTACCCTGGCGCCGTCCCTGCATAAAACTTATACCACGAGAGCCTATATGTTACTTAAATGTCATATATATGAATAGTGTGATCCTGTTAGATCTTAAGAGTGATTGAACAAAAAGCTTACTAACATTTCAAACAAGTCTCCTGCACCACGCCGCAAAATATTGGGGAAAACTGTTATTTGATTCTCTCTGAAGTCACTGCCGAAGACGGGGAAAATACAATTAGCAAACTGTGTAGCTACTATACATGTTTTGTTTCATTTCTGTCAAGAATCAAGAATATTATTTGTTCTTGGAAAGATGTATCTACAAACTGCTATTTTGTACAAGTGTAATAATTTTTCTTCTTTGTAGTTTCATTTAGGGATTGTAACAATACATAGCGCTCCAAACATTACTGTAGATATCGATAATTACATGTCAAACAACGTAAATAAGTGCTTGGAATTGTCTGCAACATTTATTTATTCAATGCAACGATTCGATGCATTTGCATCTGTAAAATCCAAGCAGAATACACCTATGTGGCATATGACGTCACATGACAGAAGTTGCCGCTCCGATGGAGGTAAAATCTTATCGTTTCAATTTACACCAAAAATGAAGACAGCTGATTTGTGTACCGCTTGAGTCTACTACGAGCCCGCGAGAAGTCTATATATAAAGTTCGCACAGTGAGCTTCAGTGTTCGCCCTACAAAATGACGTCTCGTGGCGTCAATGCATAAGTAGATCAATAAGTGATATGAACTCATTTGCTCATTTAAACGAAAGAACGAAACTACTCTCAAAAGAAGTTACAACCCCATATGCAAAATATAGCTTCATAAATGTTGCCCTTCTTGAGGTAAAATCATATTTGTAAGCATTTCATCAGATTTTTACCTCAGATGATCTTTGACCTCTGACGAGAACATTATAGTTCATGTACTGACTCCATCGCATCTACGCCATTATGAAAAGTAGTTTTGGTTCTTATCTATGCCACATTTACATGTTTTTCAGTTTTTCCCTCTATTGACCTCTGAACTACTCATCAAAAAAAAAAAATAAATAAATAAATAGAATTCTCCCTCTCAGTGACAATCCTGCATATCGAGTATGAATGCTATTCATCGTTCACACATTGAGCTATTGCGTCAAATAGTATTCTTCCATCCTTTTCATCCCTCCGGTGATTGCAGATAAACTTTGAACTCTACCAAACCAATAGGGTTCATCTTCTAACTATAACGCATTGACAATCTAAAATAATGACTAAAACACATCCACATGCTCAGCATGAACAATACACATGCTTCCTGCCTTACGATATCGTGTTACAAGGTTTTAGGTTTTGGCCTCTGGTGATCCTACATGACCTCTGAACTCCACCCAAAACAATATCGTTTTCATTTTAAATATGATAAATCCATGTACTAAATATGAAAGTATATCCATCTTTTTTTTCTTGAGATATCACATTCACAAAAACAGCCACAACCGCACATACACACTGCACCGTGACTGCATAAATTCCTTTTGCCATCGGCAAGGAATCAAAAGGAGCTCACACCTTTATTAACATTTAATTTATAAATTCATTTACTGCTGTAAGCCACTTTGATTACTTTAAATAGCTACTTTGCTATTTTACTTCTTAGACGTTTTGCACTTATTTTAAAATAACATATTTGGCAGTAAGTATCTTTATTAGGGAAGTATTGCGTTTTTGGTACAAAAATCATATTTTCTAAAACAATATGTGGATACAAAATTGTAGGTAATTTACAATGAGGCAGTTGAGGCAGTTGAGAATCTTAATTTACAAGAAAAATGTTATCATGCGAGGAAATACTCTATTTTGTAACCCATGAGTAATTGTTTACACAAAGTTTCAAAATTCTAGACATGTAACATCCATAATTTTTTCAATGCATAAAAGTTTTTGAAGAATAGCTAGGCCTACTGATGGAGTTTACTGGTAAGAGACTGGATGGTTTTACAGCAATTATTGCGATTTTCTAGTTTCTAAACCATGTTGGTACTTTTTAAACACATTGTTCCTTCGAATTCACCTAGTATTGTCATTTGGAAGGAACCTTGTCAACTATGAGTCAAAGGTTGGTAGGCGAAAACATTATCATTGCATCTTATTTTGCACTGTTGTGTTTATTCGTAATGAAAGTTAATATCATTCAGTTTGAAACTTGACCATATATTTCATACATTTCCACGTGTTTTGCTTACGAGAGGAAATTTCTGCAGTCAAGTAATAAATCCTATCAGAGGCAGCCCCTTGTGTGCCTATCACTTATTGGTTTATTGTATTTCATCATGTTGAAGTTTTGCCGATCCGACTCAGCTAATTATTTCATTGAAACAAATTGTGGTGTAACTAGGAGAGGGCCGCAGGTGAGCAATATACCCAATTCTAACCTTGCGTACTTTCAACGTAGAACCAGAAAGCCCAAAGGCTTAGTGATTCCTTGTCGAAAGGATGGGTGTGTCTTTGTTACACCTAGGTTCATCTCTCAAATTTATAATTCTTGACTACATCATTTTTATGATGCGTTCACAGTTTGACCCCTGCTGACCTCACATGATCTTTGAACTCCACCAAGACTTGAATAACCAAAAATAAAAAAAACATGTTTAAGAAGGGATTTAACCGTGCTTCCCTCCTTAAAATGCCAAGTTAACAAAGTTTCTTTTTGACCTCTGGTGACCTCAAATGACTTGTGACCTCCACCAAAACAACAAGGGTTCCTCTTTCAACATGAAAATCTATATTCAAAGTATAAAAGCATCTGTCATTCCCATCTTCACATATCATGTTAACCAGGTTTTCAGTTTTTGACATCTGCTGACCTCAAATGACATTTGACCTTGACCAAAAACAAAAGGTTTCTTCCTCTCAACATGACAAATTACCAAATATGAAAAGCGTCTGTATTTGCTATCTTGAGATACAGTGTTTACGAGTATTACAGTTTTTGCAGTTAAACCTCCACTGACCTCAGATGACCTTGATCACCACCAATGACAAAAGGGTTCTTTCTTTCATCCTGATAAATCTATATGCCAAATATGAAAAGTGTCCGTCATTGCTACCTAGAGATATCGTGTTTACAAGATTTTCAGTTTTTGACCTCTGGTGACCTCAAATGACCTTTGACCACCACCAAAGACAACAGGTGTCTTTCTTTTATCTTGACAAATCTATGTACAAAATATTAAAAGTGTCCCTCATTGCTTTCTTGAGCTATCACGTTTACAAGGTTTTCGGTTTTTGACTTCCGGTGACCTCAAATAACGTTTGACCTACATCAAAATCAATAGGACTCTTCCTCTTAACGTCAAAAATTTTTATTCCAAATATAAAAAGTGTCCGTCATTGCTTTCTTGAGATATCGCATTTACAAGGCTTTCGGTTTTTGACCTTTGTTAATCTCGAATTACGTTTTTTCCTCCATTAAAAACAATAGGATTCTATGTCTGAACATGACAAATCTGTTTACCAAGTATGAAAAAGTGTTCGCCATTGCTATCTTGAGATATCGTGTTTACGAGACATTTTCAAGGTTTTCGAATTTTGACCTTTGGTGACCTGAAATGACCTTTGACCTCCACTAAAAACAAAAGTGTTCTTTCTCTCAACATGACAGATCTTTATACCAAATATGAAGAGTGTCCTTCATTCATTTCTTGAGAGATCGTGATTACAACAAGCGTCACAAACACACGCTACACACACACACACACACGACATCACCATCGCATAGATTCCATGCTTGCCTTTGGGCAAGGAATCAATAACTGTACTACTGGAAACACAAACGTAATTTTATTTTCGTTCTGAAATATTTCACATCCTTGATTGTGGTTAGTTTCATTTCAGAGTTGTTTACCCGAATCAACGACCGATTTTAACTTGCTCAAAGAATTAAAGTAAAGGTATTAACACTTACAGATTTCTAAGGTTATTCAATGTATAGAATAACCCATCAGGAACACCAAGTAGACGATTTAAGGACAAATCCCTGAAATTAAACGAGAATATATGTATTAACTGCCCAGGGAATTTATACTTAACTTTTTGGACGAGGGTACGGATGAAGCGAAAGAAGGGCATTTAGTGTCAAACCACGACTCTGCCTTGGACAGGCGAATAACAACGAAAGGGCTATTCCCACAAAGGCTTTATCCGACCTATATTTCAACAGAATGTAAAGTTTGCCTTTTGTAATTACCCTGCTGCCCTTCTAATCCCATGAGGGATGTAAGACAGCATTGTCTACTTCGGTCAGGGAGTCCCAAACAACTCCCTGCTTCGGTCAGCTGGAATTTCTACAAATGTGTAAATATGCGATTCTAGTACGGTTATGAAATAGTGATTGCCCTCCAAACACCTGCATAAAAAGGGTAAAAATGGTTTACTTTTACTTGAATTTTGGAAACATTGGTATACATGGAATCATTGTGACGACTAACGAGCAAATACCTGATGAGTGTCAAAAGTTTTGCAAAAGTGGGAGACGTAACCTTGAGCAAAACCAATACGTACGCCAAGTCTTAAGGGCGTGTGTAGGGGTGGGTGGGGTCATAGATGCACTCTAGAATGGTGCTTCCAAAGGCTCACAATTTTTTAGTTTGATTTGTTTGGATCGGTTATTGTAAGCTATGGAATCGAGAATATACCTACTATTTTGTTGTTACGGCCCTGGAAGAAGTTGTGGGGAACTAACGGTATGGTGTCCCTCATTTCGGAAATGGTCGACAGTACCCTCCGTAACCCAACTGTTGAGGCCCACGGCTGAATGTTCTCACATATGAAAGCATTAGCCTTTTCCAAGAGAAAAGTTCTGAGCTCAGATTCCTTTTATCGGTGTGTACAAATGTCATCGATGCAGAAAGGACAATTTTTTACACAGCAGCAAGAATACCCAGGTAAATAGAGGGATAACTTTGCCAAGTGACAATGGTATACAAAGGTTAACAAATCAAACAAATTAAACAAATAATTTACTTACAAAAGACGCAACCGTGGAGTAAAATTAAAAACATCTTTCGGAATTCTGGACAAATGGTTCCTGGAGAGATTTCTATAAAATTTAAGCAAAACTATAATTACTTTCAAAAACTAAGCTTAAGATATGTAAAATATACAACAATTAAATCTGTTTTTCGAATACGCTACATTGCGCTGAAAAGGTAATCTGATAATGTAGTAGGATGGGGGCGTAGTGGTGCCTTTTTTCTGAAGGAGGATAGGTTTTTCAAGTATGTTCTCCTAACCCTTTTGTATTCCTTGCCGAAGAATCTATGCAATTACGCTGGCGAGTGTATGCATTCCTGTGTTTGTGTGTGTATGTCTATGGGTATATGTAGGTGAATACGTGTATCTGCGTATCTGTTTGTGACGCTTTGCGTGCAAACATCTTATCTCGAGTAAGCAATGATGAGTCTTCTCATACTTGGCATATGGATATCTAAATTTTAAGAAAAAGATCCCTATTTTTTTGGTGGAGGTCAAAGGTCATGTGAGGTCATCAGAGGTCATAAGCCGAAAATCTTGTAGACACGATCTCAAGGTAGGAAGCATGGATACTTTTCATATTGGGATGTGGATGAGGTCATCGGAGGTGGAAATACGAAATTTTTAAAAATTGCTTGTGAACCCCGATATCTCAAGAATGCAATTATGAACACTTTTCATGCATCTTTTGTAGATTTATCATATTAAGAGGATAAGAAGAAGACCGTTATTCTTTAAGTGGAGGTCAGAGGTCATTTGGGGTCACCAGAGGTCAAAAATAAAAAAAAACTTGAAAGCAGAAAATGTTAAGACGAGGTGGACGGGGAGGATGGACATTTTTCATTCTTGTGCATAGATTTATCATTTTAGAGCGACAGAACCTATGAGGGATTTTGGTGGTCAAAAGTCTTCAAAGGTACCAGCGGCGAAACTATGAAAACATCGTCAACTAAATGGATAGCGAATTGTGTCATTTCGTGACCACCTAAAAGTCGGGGCTGAAGTTTAGTACCATTCTAGAGATCATGTAAAGAAAACAACACACAGGTTTTCAAAAGCAAACTTATTACACTATTTTGTAATTCTTATTTTACTGACCTAATTATGAACACTTGTGAAGGATGCTGTGACTATAATATAATAAATACGTAGGAGCTTGTCGATGGCGTAATGGAAAGTGCTCGGTTTGTCATTCAAAAGGGCCAAACTCAAATCCCATATAGAGTGCTTATTTTTTCAATTCTTTTTTATTCGACTTTTGGTAGAGTTCAAAGGTCATGTGATCAGGTGTGGTCAGGTGAAACATTAAAAAACATGAAACCTTAAAGAGGAAATTTGACGGATAAACCTAAGTGCAACAAAGCATTTCTTTTTGGAATGGAATCACTTAACCTTTTAGCTTTCTTAGTGGTTTAACTTATCAGTACTAAGCAAAACGTAGGGTAGGAAGTGCTTTTACCTGATTTTTCACCTTGAAGATAAATCCACTCCATTGGTAAATTTAACCTACAGCTGAAACAACTGCAATAGCTATTTTTAAAGTCTAAGGTTCTGTAGTAACTTTTCAGTCATATTGCCGAAGTCAAGAAATATGAGCTCGCAACAGGTTGTGATTATTCAAAAACACAAAAAAGCCGACATCCCAACATTTTAACATTGTACTATAAACATTTCAGAACCAGATTCGGTTTGCGCCTTTGATCACATTTGTGGATTTGTCGCGCATTATAAATACATTTATTTTAAATGTAAGAAAGTTATGATCAGAAACTAATTACACAAAGGAATATAGGTAAGGTAGAGTTAGTATAGTGCAACAGAATCAGGTAATCAACTGGAAAACTTGGGCATATTACAATAAGGAACACCACGAACTCAGGGTATTTTGCAGTAAAAATGATGGGGTCATGAAGCCTTGGCACAGGTAATTAACGGTAGGCAACGTGATGATTCAAAGCAACGTTGAACTTAGGTAACTTCTAAACCAACCTGTAATTCATGTGCAGTGTTAACAGAGTTGGTGGAATATATTTAGAGGATGAACTCAACATGCAGAAACGTGAGCTAAGAGCAGAAAGCCAGTATACATATTTACAGGCAATTATGCACTTATGCTTTTTAATAAAATTTTCCTATGACAAAAATCTCTAATCGTGGCAACTCACAATTGCATCAAACTTGTTAAGCCCCTGAAACTTTCTGGGAAGAGTCTTTCGATGAAATTACAGCTGATATCTCTGAAGAGAACACACACACAAACAAAATTAAAACTACAAATATTTTGATATTAATCTCCATTTCTGCACTAGCAACTGTTATGTACTAACAGAAACCTTCTACAAATACGAAACTTGGAATAAACTAATCTCCTTACAGTGTTATCCACGTATGCTTTGTTGGCACAGTGAAGTCCTATATGAAGGAAAAACTAAAACCGAGCACCTCGGAGAACATTCCCTTTTCTCAAATCGAATTGTAAAGATGTGCACAGTGAATGCTTTCCTTTGGGCACATAGTGCTCTCCCCTGGCACTCAATTTAGAGGATTATTATGCACAGTATGCAGTTCCTGCAAAGCTGATTTTGCTGTTCCTTTTCGGAAACTATCAGCTACAATGAGAACAGTTTTCCATAGGTCAAGGTGGTAACGGGGAAGACCGACACCGCCGTCCTAGGGAAAGGGTTTTAGGGTGTTTCCTCCCTTTTTAAAATTTTTGAGTATAATTAAGTTTCTTGGATTGAATTTGATGCTGCATTTTTGGGTAACTTTTCCAGTACATTTTAAAATAATTTTATATTTTATTTATTTAAACAATGTTATATTCACAGACAGACAGAGAGGGCAAACAAGGAGTCTTCGTCGTTTAAAATTTGTGGGGAAGCATACCTTAGTTTCCACATTTTTGAATGGGGTTGAAGTTTATTAGTACCTAGCTGTCAACCCCCATTGTTATTTCTAAAAGTTAAGTGCATCATATTTTGATACTTCCATAATGCTATATAAAACTCACAATATATAAATTAAAGTGTTGTTTTCAAACGCGCCATCATGAACTTCTGCTATCTTGTTGTCGTCCAGAATTCTAGGACAGAGAACAAAACGATCATCGGTATTATTTCTATGGTTTCTTACCCTTTAATGTTTTACTGAAAATTATGATTCGACGTAAAAAGTATCAAAGAAACTTTTTTAAGGCCTTTCTGAATGGCTTTGATCTACCAAAATAACATTTCAATTTTAAAGCTACGTAGTTAAAACTAATCATAACAAAGGACAGTCGAAAGGATGAAAAAGTAAATAATGAAGACTTATGAATGCACTTTGCTTAAAGTCATGGTACTACAATGGTATACTTACAAGTCATACAACTTAGGAAGACCCCAAAAGCTGCCAGATGTAAGTGTCATGATGAAATTAGCAGTGAGTTGCCTGATTGTGAAGAAAAATTTTTTTTATAAATGAGATAAGTTCTTTGGTTTCCATGCGCAAATTTACTAAAAAATTGTTGTATTAAAATACTCAAAAGAAGACAACTTAACTTCTTATGAGCTGCGTAGAGACATAGGCTGTTAGATGTATTCAGGGGCTGAGCCCTCAAGATGATGGTGTCATATTTTTAAAAAAGGAAAGATGAAATTTAATTTAAACTGTGAATGTCTCATTGAAAAGGCTGACCCCTTAATCCCTTTTAATTGAAATAATGTATGTTGGTTAAATGACATTTTATTTAGGGAAAAGAGAAAAAAAAAAAAAACCGTAAAACATGTCTGTAAATTTACAAATAAATTTAACAGCTATTTTTGTGGAATTGCCCATTTCACCAATTGTGAATATTAATTTGAAAAAAATTGTTTATTTTGATGATATAAACACATATTTTCTAACCATGTTTAAAACACTTTTAAAACACTTTAGCAAATTTTCATTTTTCTCATCCTTGGAGCTTGCAAAATGCATAAAAACTTCTTGTTTGATCTTAAGAGTTCCATCAAAACGTTAGATAGGTCTCGTTAATATGTTTCATGGTGTATCTTAACATGACGGGAACGATCATAACGGAAACGATCATTTTACTAGATTTTTTAACCGTTGAAGACTTTTAAGATAAGAAACTTTGTGATTGTCTTTGGGAGTCAATATATAGATTAGCTTCTGCTAGTTATGACTCTTTGTTACTAAAATTGTTTTGTGTCAACAGATTTTCTTTATCTGCTCTTTATATGAAAGGAAAGAAAGTGTTTGAAAACATCACAGAAAAAAAACACGAATTTACAGTCTTTTCAAGTTATCGAGACCATGAAAGGTGTTCCTTGGTAAGGCCGCTATGGAGTTTCCAGAGAGATGTCTATTAATTTAAAGAAAATAAGTACGATGTTTATTCATGAAACACACATGCTTTAACATTTTATTTCACAAGAGAAAAAAGTCACGAGCATAAAATATCTAATCAAGGTTAGTTTGTGCTTTTCTTACTCCTTAACAATGGCATTTTGGAACGAACAAACTTACAATACGTGTAGATTTTTAAGCGGGTGAAAAATATCCAATGAAAAGCTTCGAATCTTGTTATCCGTGAGATCCCTGAAAAAAAATCACAAAGTGTTCTCGATAGTTTTATTGAATGTAATGAGAGGGTAAAATTTATTACCTTATTGAAAAGTAGTTCAAGTCTTTAGTCTTTTCCAAATATGGGAATTAGAATATAATTTTTTAATCATGTTCCATCGAAAACTATAGGAAAAATGCCTTACAAAAAGTTCAGATCTCCAAGGCCGCAGAAGCTGCATTCAGCAAGTATCTCTATTAGATTTTGGTTTAGGTATCTGTGAGAAGTTATAACAAAACAATTCTTGGATTACTCTTTAATGTCAGCAGAACGATTGCTCAGTAATTCATCACATAACTAGTGGGGTCCTCTGAATGCTCTTAGAAATATTGAAATTTATGGCTTGAGGCCCAAGACATGCATGCTGCTACAAGTCTAGAGTGCATACCACATACAATAGGTGCATTCCTACATAAGTTAAATTTATGTTTGTCGTTAAGTTTGATCTGTGCTGTTAAATCAGTGACACCACAGCACCAAGTAATGACGACTGTCATCAGAAGTCCATGAAAACATAACCTGTTAGGGTTATTCCGTTGAGTTGATAAAATCTCCACAAAACCTATATAAAAATCTTTTCCCAAGGTCCAACATTGTGTTGTTACCTCTAACTTTCCATGGTGCTAATGTGACCTACACTACTACTTATTCAATCGAAAAAGGCTTCGTACTTCATTGAAGAACAAAACTTTGGTACAAGTGCACTTATCATGTATCTCTATCGCACCAACTACAGCCTTTATTGTTAGCGCTTTAATCGAATTAATCAGTTTAACACTATGCACTTTCAAAGATAATTATATTTGAAGTATGGCTATCCAAATTCTTCAGATCCTAAAATATTACTTTCTTGTTTTTTACTTTGATGAAAATTCTATTCAAACAACTTTTCTGCATACATTTGAATTAGCTACGAAAATGGGATGTAAAATAGACTTATCTTTGGCTCAAAATATTTAGCTTAGCATTCGTTTTAAATAGGGGTCGCGACTAGAAATAAAAGTGTAGACATACAAATAATGTAAATTGGAAAGTTTGAGAAAGCCATTTGACGGTAATCCCTGGATTTTGTTTCTAGTCAATTCTCTGAAAGAAATATAGAAAAAGGTGGCTGAATATATTCAGAATGGTGGTTCCTTTATATCACACTATCATGAACGAACAAAAATTCAAAGGTTTAAACTACAAAAGTTTCTTTTATAACTATGATGTGTGTAGGGCAAGCCCGTAGCCAAAGGGGGACATGAGGCAGAACCCCCGAAGAAAAACTTCCGCCCTCTAAGAAAATAAAAAGTTATAGTAAATGCATTTTAGTGTATCCTCTATTCCAGCTTTTCCCAATCTTTTCAGGTAGCAGCATCATACCGCGACCCCAATTAACAGTGACGCACCCACGATTTGGACTAGGGGGCTGAGAATTGTGGGTCGTTTATCTAGGCGGAGCTCCACCATCAGTTGGCGCTGAACTAACAGAAATTTTGCATAAAAATACCCCTTAGATTGCAGGAAATCGCCCTTCGTGGGCTCTGCAAGTAAGCTGTTGGAAATGGTATTGTCAGTGTTTTATTGGATGGAAAGCCTTCTCCTTAACATTATTGGCAGATTGTCAAAATATGGTCAAATTTGGCAGTGAGAGTTTTATTACGGGAAATGTTTCCCCGTTGAATACATTGGCAATGCATCAACTGCCAATAATCGGCATTTGGAGACTTCTTGCAAGGTCTCCGCTGTACAAAAGTCTTATAAAATTTGTACATTGTTTGATCGTTAGTTTGTTACGTTCTAGAAAAGAACAATTCACCCGGTCCCCTTACCTCTGTTGAAAACTATAGCAAGTACATTTTTATCTAATAAAAAGAAAAAAAACACTGACGAACGGGGGGGGGGGGATTAAGCCCCTTGAGTCTTTTCTCTTGGGTGCGCCGCTGACAATTAATATACCCCCAAAAGGATCACATATTCACCTTGGCACTTACTGTTTCCAGTGGTTGCATTTGACTTCACAAAGTCGCGTATTCAATGTGTATAGTTAGTCTGTCGTCTCTAGCAATAAAAATTGCTGGATAAGTGATAATTACTATTTTTCAATTGGAAGTGACAAATTTTCAAATATTTTCGAACTAGTTCAGCGACCCCACGATAAGTGCTTCGGGCCCCAAGGTTGAGAACCATGATCTATTCTATCTCCTACCTTGCGACCCACTTTCAGTACCTTGTCTGGCAGTGGGCCTGGTGTAGAGGTGTACATATGGGTTGTACAATGGGGAAGGGGTATGGTAATTCTTATTAGGCTAGTCCCAGGTCTTCAAGCTAACCTATATTGGTCTCCAAAGTTTGAGAACAGAAAAGGAGAATAGAGAAATTAAGTGAGAATTAAGGTGAAACGAATAATTTTACTGTTAACTACAGGAATAAAATGTCTTGAAAGATGCAATTTATTTCGGCGTGCTCTCCACCCGAATCCTTGGTGGATGGTTATCTCATTATTACCACCCAAATGTAAAATGATATGACACATTAAAAACGAAAAAGCCATTTCCCGTAGGTACCCATCTTAGCTATGCTACTTGCCTCATTATTACTTTCTGTAGGTAGCACACCACTAATTCAAGGGGAATCCCCGCGGAGGATGTTACCCTACGAAGCTAGGACTCTAGAAAAACTTTTGGGGGGACAGTTTAGACCATGTTGCTGAATGTGTTTAAATTTGCAATGTGTATGTGATAGGAAAGATATTGAAATACTCATTATGCAAAATGCAATATATCATTTCGGTATGTTCAAAGGCATTTTGAATGAAGTAAAAAGCCGGAACTACCTCTATTTTATACAAGCCCTTCTAGCTCAAAATCTCAACGATCCTAGTACACAAATTTCAAAGCGTCGTTAAAGGCCTACTCGTAAGGTTTCATATGAACCCGTAGAAAACTTCTGTAAGGGTCCAAGGGCTACAGAACGGACCAAAATTAGTGTGTAAGTCAATGGCGGAACAATTAGTGGTGTGCTACCTGTAGAGCAGCTTTGGTGGTTTGATCACACGAAAGTTTTACTCAAACACTACAATCATCCATCCTACAAAGTCCCAAACAAACCTTCAAATCAACCAGTCGTTGAAGGCAAACTGATAGGTTTAGTATATTAGAGTGCTTGTAATGTCATTTAAAGATGGTGACATGCCTAAGTCAAATGCACACAATTTTGCTTATCCCAAGAACTTTCAGGAATTGCCCCCTGGCCATTACTAGATTATTGCAAGAAGGTGTTTGCCACCTTTTACCATTTTCAGTCACTTTTCACCTCTGGATAACAGAAAAAAAAATGAAGTTATGAAGCGAATAACATATTCCTCTCCTCAAATTCTTTAGGAATATTCCTCTTTTTCTAAATATATATTCACTTCAATTGACACCAATTCAAACAGTAACTCCACTGGTTTAAGTTGGAAGACGGGCATGAAGTAAACACAGTATGGGGAAGCTTTCTTTCCGAGGCGAGATTGAAGGGGCTTCAAGGTGGTCCATGTTTCGTGCCTGCGGTACTCCAAAAATATTGGATTTCAAAATACTTCACCCTCTTGAAAATGTTGTATGAAATCTCTTGAATACGTCGTATGTAAAAGTTCATTAGTGAAGGTGTCGTATGAGTTACGGTTGAATTCGACTTACAGTAGGCTTAACCTCAGAAGGTTCGAAAAGTCCTCCGTTGTAAGATGTCCAAGTTTGTTCATAGATAATCCCCTAAATGGACAGAATAACAAAATTAATTAGGTTGAAGAAACATTTTTATTATAGAAAACACCACCGTCAAACCAGACGAAGAAGAAAACTTCACCAACTGTAACGACGGTTTTGTAACTCAGTACTTTACACAAGAATTGCTTAAGTCCCAAATGTGATAACTGCAGTGTGAGAGAATTCCATAATTAATTATAAGCATACATGAACTAAAGTGTTTTCCTTTATTAGGATCTAGTATGTTAATTTCGTTCAAAAAAAAATGGTCATATTTTGACAAAAATGTTCAAGAAATATTTACTCACATTTCTGACACATTGTGTGGAATGTTATGAGGAATGCTAGTCAGGTTTCTGTTTGGGCATTCCACGTGGAACTTTGTAATATTTTCCAAATAGTCGAATTGGTTGTAGCAATCACACACACCTTCAATGCCACAAGCATCATAAACTAATTGAATGTGAAGAAAAGCATTTTCGGAAAAGGTAGTTGGCGCCAAAATAAACAAAACGCTACAAAGGAACTTTTTACTGATGAATATTTTGTATTTCAAATACTTATATGTGTTGTAATACCATAGAAAATGTGGTATCGACGAAGCCAATTTGACTAAATATTTATGTAATAATACTGATATTAAATGATTTCATATTATTCCAGAAGTTTTGTTTGTCAACGTTATAACGTAAATAGTCTATAAAGTGTTGGGATTACAGTCTAATTATAGACCTACCATTACAGATAAATATTGCGTTTGTGGTAGAGAAACTTTTAACATCTCTATGACCATGAGTTTCATATAAGTCAGCATAATGGCTTTATTTTCACAAATTAGGTTCCCATAGAAAGACCTTTAATATTGGAAATTAGCTAATAATATTAGTACGTATAAGTAATTAACTATTTTTGGCATAAAGTTGCAAAATTTGAAATGATGCATCATACGTAACTCCTGTTATGCTTAAAATTTGGGTGCGGTAAAGCTGTTTCTGAGTGAATTGGTGAGACTAAATGGTATAATGATGATTGTAGCTACTTTCTGTGTATGTCATGTTGGTGCATTGTAAATGCAAAGTTTCTTTGCACTGAATAAATTGCTGTATTCTTGGTATAGAATGTGTAGCAAGACGAACTGGCATCCCTAAAAAGTTATCTATTACTTTTTTATTTTTAACTACGGTTGAAGCAGTGATGACACAAATTGAGAAAAGCGCCACCCATGCCGACATTTTTCCCCAATCGGGTAAAAATTCATTTTCACCCTAAAATCTCCCGAACTGATGGTTGCAACCTTCGGTTGAAGCAGTGATCTCAATGACACAATGAATAGACACAAACGGCCAAAATGACTTCTCCCTATTTATCTGTTACTAATTCTTTGTCTGTAAATGGAATCATGTTTCCAGTGCTTGTGTCTATTCATTGTGTCATTTTGAAAGGACACAAAATCTAAAATATTTGCTTGTGTGTTTTTATAAAACGACCTTTATGCCATTTTAAGAACGACTAGTATTACTCCAAAAGAGTGAATTTAAGATTTTGCTTACATCTTCAAAACATGCAGAGTATATTTTCCCCTAAAAATTACAACAGTTCAACTACTTGGCAGCTTCAGAGACTGAACCGTCGTTCCCAATTTCCTTGGATTTGCTTCTCTTTCCCTCGGAAAATGAGACGTAAGTTAAACGGGATCTCTGACGTATACTGTAAGGAAATACCCTTCGATCCAATTACGTCCCACGAAAGCGGGGCTCCAAACATTAAGGAATAGTCGAAAAGAACTGCACACAAGTAGGAGTGTGTGTGAGATCTTAATAGCCTACTTTGGCATCAATTTTCGTCCCATCAGCATTCATAAACTAGGCCCATCTCTGAAAACACCTTTATTTTCAGGTAAATTAAACCATAATTTAGCCGAATGATCGATGCTTCGTAAGCAAACAAACATCTCACAATATATACAAAGAGAGTTTTCGACTAAACGTAGCCATTTACAAAGGCAAATTTTTTTGGAGAAGCGTATACGCTCCTTAAAGACGTCAAAACCTCTTTAACAGGAAATTGTCAAACTTCGAAGCAACTGCCTTGATAACCAGAAAGTCCAAAGGCTTAGTGATTCCTCGCTGAAAAGGAATGATTTGTTGCACTGACTCGGTCACCTCTCAATTTTACAATTCT